>NADL03000530.1:0-240658 GCA_002205965.3 Kappaphycus alvarezii | reverse complement strand
CCTCCCAGACCCCGCACTGCTTTTGGATTCCCAACGATTCTAGTCCCGCACTTTTACAGCCCAGTCCGTTCACACGCCTCGGATGGGCCTACCCCCACACCATCGCGCCACCCGAAAATATTTCACCACATTCCACCCTCCCGATTCACGCTCTCCATTCCCATCTCAGTCTCTTCCATGTGCCCGAGCAGTAACGTTTCCGAACCGATCGAGACACGTGTACCACTACCACTCGCCTGCTGGCAGCCCTCGGTATCGCAAGCTTCGGCCTGCCCTCTGCAGCCTGAAACCTGCACCTTCTCCCACTTCCGCCTACTCTGAACTATACGAATGAGACTGGTCCGGCCCACATGTCATAAGTGGAAATGTTCCGAAATCCGAAAGCTACCAAAATCACGGCAAACAAATTGGGACCCTTATACTTCGCGTATACAACCACATATTTGTTTACGGCCCCGGTGAATGTACAGGCGTCGTTTTCTTACAAAAGTACCCCGAACGTACCTCACGGCTCATGCAGCTCCTGCAAATGTGAAACACTAAATGCGAGAACAATACCGACCAAATTTCACAGCTTCCGCTTGCCTCCGCGCTTCTATCCGCTGTATCGCGATCACTGGACCCCAGTCCGTTTGATTCCAGACCACCCGAGACCACCCATCCTCTGATACCTTTATTTTCAGACGCCTTGCTGCTTTATTTTCAGACGCCTTGCTGCTTTATTTTCAGACGCCTTGCTGCCCTGCGGATGCTTCTGTACCTGGAAATATTATGGGAAATGAATGTTGTGGGAACTGAGCCTGCAGACCGGAATCCGTCTGAATTCAGACCACTCTTTTCTTTTTCTTAAAAGAACGTTCCCGAGCTTTCAACGCCCACAGGTGTTAAATCATTGCTGTTGCTGCACGAAATTGGCGCCCAAAACCTACTTCAAGACTCGTCCAGAGCACTCAGCCGGACCCTCACACTAACATGGGCCCAAATGCATCGACAAAAATAAAAAAACATTCGGCACCGGGGTTCCCAAGTCATCCCTGTCCTTGGTACTATCCCGGCCTGAAGCGCCTTAACTTTGGAGTTCGGGATGGGATCCAGTGCATGTCAGCTTAGTATGGCCGAATGTGACTTCCGTGACCTGCGTCTGTCACTATTTATCCCCCGTGCGACGTCCCCCCAAAAGTAAAACGACTCGCACCTCCCGCCCACTTTCCCGCCTGCCCCGGCCCTGTCAGCCCGCCTATCCGCTTCTGGCCTCCCGAAGTAACACTAATTGCACTCCCCCGCCTTTCTCTCCCCCCCTGCCCCCGACTCCCCGTCTCCGCCCCCTCGACACCCCCGAACCGCCACTCCTCCCGCACCCCCGCCTCTCCCCCGCCTCTCTCCACTCCTCAGAAGCTTGCACCCTCGCCCCCCGCCTCGCCCCTCCCTCTCCCAGTTCTCCTCCCCACACTAATTTCCGACACCATCCACCGCCCTCTGCCCCTACACGCGGTCCCCGACAGCACTTCTTCGTACATGTCTCCGCCCCACCACCCCTCCCAGACCCCGCACTGCTTTTGGATTCCCAACGATTCCTAGTCCCCGCACTTTACAGCCCAGTCCGTTCACACGCCTCGGATGGGGCCTACCCCCACACCATCGCGCCACCCGAAAATATTTCACCACATTCCACCCTCCCGATTCACGCTCTCCATTCCCATCTCAGTCTCTTCCATGTGCCCGAGCAGTAACGTTTCCGAACCGATCGAGACACGTGTACCACTACCACTCGCCTGCTGGCAGCCCTCGGTATCGCAAGCTTCGGCCTGCCCTCTGCAGCCTGAAACCTGCACCTTCTCCCACTTCCCGCCTACTCTGAACTATACGAATGAGACTGGTCCGGCCCACATGTCATAAGTGGAAATGTTCCGAAATCCGAAAGCTACCAAAATCACGGCAAACAAATTGGGACCCTTATACTTCGCGTATACAACCACATATTTGTTTACGGCCCCGGTGAATGTACAGGCGTCGTTTTCTTACAAAAGTACCCCGAACGTACCTCACGGCTCATGCAGCTCCTGCAAATGTGAAACACTAAATGCGAGAACAATACCGACCAAATTTCACAGCTTCCGCTTGCCTCCGCGCTTCTATCCGCTGTATCGCGATCACTGGACCCCAGTCCGTTTGATTCCAGACCACCCGAGACCACCCATCCTCTGATACCTTTATTTTCAGACGCCTTGCTGCTTTATTTTCAGACGCCTTGCTGCTTTATTTTCAGACGCCTTGCTGCCCTGCGGATGCTTCTGTACCTGGAAATATTATGGGAAATGAATGTTGTGGGAACTGAGCCTGCAGACCGGAATCCGTCTGAATTCAGACCACTCTTTTCTTTTTCTTAAAAGAACGTTCCCGAGCTTTCAACGCCCACAGGTGTTAAATCATTGCTGTTGCTGCACGAAATTGGCGCCCAAAACCTACTTCAAGACTCGTCCAGAGCACTCAGCCGGACCCTCACACTAACATGGGCCCAAATGCATCGACAAAAATAAAAAAACATTCGGCACCGGGGGTTCCCAAGTCATCCCTGTCCTTGGTACTATCCCGGCCTGAAGCGCCTTAACTTTGGAGTTCGGGATGGGATCCAGTGCATGTCAGCTTAGTATGGCCGAATGTGACTTCCGTGACCTGCGTCTGTCACTATTTATCCCCCGTGCGACGTCCCCCCAAAAGTAAAACGACTCGCACCTCCCGCCCACTTTCCCGCCTGCCCCGGCCCTGTCAGCCCGCCTATCCGCTTCTGGCCTCCCGAAGTAACACTAATTGCACTCCCCCGCCTTTCTCTCCCCCCCTGCCCCGACTCCCCGTCTCCGCCCCCTCGACACCCCCGAACCGCCACTCCTCCCGCACCCCCGCCTCTCCCCCGCCTCTCTCCACTCCTCAGAAGCTTGCACCCTCGCCCCCCGCCTCGCCCCTCCCTCTCCCAGTTCTCCTCCCCACACTAATTTCCGACACCATCCACCGCCCTCTGCCCCTACACGCGGTCCCCGACAGCACTTCTTCGTACATGTCTCCGCCCCACCACCCCTCCCAGACCCCGCACTGCTTTTGGATTCCCAACGATTCCTAGTCCCCGCACTTTACAGCCCAGTCCGTTCACACGCCTCGGATGGGGCCTACCCCCACACCATCGCGCCACCCGAAAATATTTCACCACATTCCACCCTCCCGATTCACGCTCTCCATTCCCATCTCAGTCTCTTCCATGTGCCCGAGCAGTAACGTTTCCGAACCGATCGAGACACGTGTACCACTACCACTCGCCTGCTGGCAGCCCTCGGTATCGCAAGCTTCGGCCTGCCCTCTGCAGCCTGAAACCTGCACCTTCTCCCACTTCCCGCCTACTCTGAACTATACGAATGAGACTGGTCCGGCCCACATGTCATAAGTGGAAATGTTCCGAAATCCGAAAGCTACCAAAATCACGGCAAACAAATTGGGACCCTTATACTTCGCGTATACAACCACATATTTGTTTACGGCCCCGGTGAATGTACAGGCGTCGTTTTCTTACAAAAGTACCCCGAACGTACCTCACGGCTCATGCAGCTCCTGCAAATGTGAAACACTAAATGCGAGAACAATACCGACCAAATTTCACAGCTTCCGCTTGCCTCCGCGCTTCTATCCGCTGTATCGCGATCACTGGACCCCAGTCCGTTTGATTCCAGACCACCCGAGACCACCCATCCTCTGATACCTTTATTTTCAGACGCCTTGCTGCTTTATTTTCAGACGCCTTGCTGCTTTATTTTCAGACGCCTTGCTGCCCTGCGGATGCTTCTGTACCTGGAAATATTATGGGAAATGAATGTTGTGGGAACTGAGCCTGCAGACCGGAATCCGTCTGAATTCAGACCACTCTTTTCTTTTTCTTAAAAGAACGTTCCCGAGCTTTCAACGCCCACAGGTGTTAAATCATTGCTGTTGCTGCACGAAATTGGCGCCCAAAACCTACTTCAAGACTCGTCCAGAGCACTCAGCCGGACCCTCACACTAACATGGGCCCAAATGCATCGACAAAAATAAAAAAACATTCGGCACCGGGGGTTCCCAAGTCATCCCTGTCCTTGGTACTATCCCGGCCTGAAGCGCCTTAACTTTGGAGTTCGGGATGGGATCCAGTGCATGTCAGCTTAGTATGGCCGAATGTGACTTCCGTGACCTGCGTCTGTCACTATTTATCCCCCGTGCGACGTCCCCCCAAAAGTGCACCCAACAGGGTGACCCGGCCAGCATGTTGTTGTTCTCTTTAACGATCCAACCCCTCATCCGTCGGGTTGCTGAGATCCCCAACATTGCTCTCTGCCAATGGTACGCCGATGACGGCACTATCGTCGGGAACCTTGGCGCCATCCGTCAGGCGCTTAGGCTCCTTGCCCGAGATGGTCCCACGGTTGGCTTCCATGTCAACCCACGAAAGACACGCATATACTGGCCTCACGTCATGCCGCAGGATCGAGCAGCCCTCTTAGCGGAATTCCCTCTCGCAGAATGCTCGCGGGACGGCTTTCCGCTTCTAGGGGCCCCCATTGGGAACAAAGCGTTCACGGAGAGTTTTCTCCGGTCCAAGATTGCTCAGTGCCGCCGGACCCTGGACCGCCTCCTGCTGGTCCGCGACGCCCGCGCCCGGTTCCACATGCACCG
Organism: Kappaphycus alvarezii; assembly: GCA_002205965.3. Lineage (NCBI taxonomy): Eukaryota > Rhodophyta > Florideophyceae > Gigartinales > Solieriaceae > Kappaphycus > Kappaphycus alvarezii. The sequence goes on along the minus strand of NADL03000530.1, from coordinate 235,966 downwards.
GATCTGTGCCTCTGCATGCCTCCTATCGCATGCATTCAAGCTCTCAGATCCGCGCTTAGCCGAGTCCGCCGCAGAAGAATTTGATGATCTACAACGGTCATCATATGAAAAGCTACACGGCATAGCTCTCACGGACCGAGCCTGGGACCAAGTCTGCCTCCCCATGCACCTCGGAGGTCAGGGCTTCGAAAGCATCGCCTCGTGCCTCCACGGCGCTGCCGCCGCCAGCATCATTGATGCTGCGCCCGCACGGCAGCGAACTTCCGCATACGCCACGCCGCGTGCTTGTGCACTTGCTTCTGGCCGCTACCGCGGCGACCGGTCCTTCCTCCTCCGTCAGGCTGGGCCTTCTCTCCGCCGTTTCGCCCTCTCCATCCCCGGGATAGTCGACCTTTCCACCCTTGACCCTCCAACTCTAGCTGCTTCACCCACCAACACTCTAACCCTTCTCAAACGGGTGCAGCAAGAGGCGCGGGCAAGAGTACATTGGCACGACGACTCCTGGGCGAATGCCCCAAACCCGACCGCACACAGCGACGCCGACATTCGACATCGCATCCGTGGCCTAGCGTTCCGCCGCAGCCCCGCTGCGGCGTTTCTCTTCGCTCACCCCACGGCAGCTACGAAGGTCCACACCACACACTGGCAGACCATGCTCCGCCGTCACCTCGGACTGCCAGTGTATGATGACTCCATGCCCCTCAACTGCCACCACTGTGACCACCCCTTGGACACCCTCGGGGATCACGCCGCCGACCTCTGCTGCCCTGGTTTCGGCCGTCGTCACCGCCATAACTCGCTCTGTAATGCGATTGCGACACACGTTACCCGCGCCGCGGGTCTGGATACTCGGCACGAGGTTCCGTTTCTCGTCCCGGGCACTGAGCTCCGGCCCGCCGATATCCTTGTACAACCGCCCCCAACCCCGGAAGGCACAACGTTGCGCCCCATTGCCTGTGACATCACTGTCGTCTCACCGTTTAAGGCCGCAGTTCGCACCAAGGCGACCCAGGTCGCCGGAGGCGCTGCTGAACTGGCGGCCCGCGATAAGGTCACAACCCTGGAACGCAACATCGCCCGACGCCTCCCCGCTCCCTCAACTGGCCCATCTTCTGCGCCTTACACGCCGAACTTCACATTTCGACCTCTGGCGTTTGATTCCCTAGGTGCCCCTTCCCCAGGAACTATTGCATTTATCGAGGAGTTAGTTCCACGGATCGCGTCCAAGTGTCACTCGACAGTTGGCGTTATCCGCCGCCGTATCTACCAGCGACTGAGTTGCACCCTCTGGTCATCCATCGCTGAAGCTATCCTGTCGCGAGCCCCGATGCGCATGGACGACGAAGTACACCCGGTTAGATCTTAACCGTATAGTTAGGACGTGCGCAGTCCCCAGTAGATACTGAACGCATTAAACTTCTCTAAAACGACTCGCACCTCCCGCCCACTTTCCCGCCTGCCCCGGCCCTGTCAGCCCGCCTATCCGCTTCTGGCCTCCCGAAGTAACACTAATTGCACTCCCCCCGCCTTTCTCTCCCCCCCTGCCCCCGACTCCCCGTCTCCGCCCCTCGACACCCCCGAACCGCCACTCCTCCCGCACCCCCGCCTCTCCCCCGCCTCTCTCCACTCCTCAGAAGCTTGCACCCTCGCCCCCCGCCTCGCCCCTCCCTCTCCCAGTTCTCCTCCCCACACTAATTTCCGACACCATCCACCGCCCTCTGCCCCTACACGCGGTCCCCGACAGCACTTCTTCGTACATGTCTCCGCCCCACCACCCCTCCCAGACCCCGCACTGCTTTTGGATTCCCAACGATTCCTAGTCCCCGCACTTTACAGCCCAGTCCGTTCACACGCCTCGGATGGTGCCTAGAGGGCATGGAACTCATTCTTGTTCACTGCCACCGGGGTGGGTTGCCTCGGCGAGTATACCTTGAATTGGAACAGCGAGCCCGAGCGCACCGTGAATTTAGAGGTGTCCTGGCGGCCCATGAGGCGAACATCGGCAAGTCGGGTGAGCTGAGAGGGGGTGAGGTTGGTCACCTGGGCCGCTTTAGCGGCTAACTGACGACGAGGTGCCGTGCCGCCAGTGCTTTTAGCGGCCTTCTGCAGCGTCTTGGCCATCCTCGAATTGAGACTTCAAGACTAACGTCTGTGCTACTATACCTCCGCTTTGTTGCCTTCTCCCCTCAACCGTAGCCCACGCAATCCGGCCGGGCCGCTTGCTCGCTTCCACGTGTATACCGGCAGTCTCAATGCACCATGGCACTTCACAGAGGTCGCTCACTCGCCGCTCGAGAGAAGACGTGAACTCCGCGTCGAGAAGAGAAGGAAACAGCGGAGGAAGCTGAAGAAGGGAGGCAGACGAGGTTGAAGGGCCAAGGAGGACAAGGCGTCAGAATGTGCGTGCTCTGGTGTGGCGGGTGCAACTTAAGGGGTGGACGTGCAGACTTTGGTACGGTGGTGTTGAGGAGGGCTTAGACGGAGTGGAATGTACTGTACTTGTACACTACGGCCGGGGCGGCAGCGTACTCTCAGCGGGGGGGCGTGTGGCACGCAGATTGCGTGCGGCACACAAGTTACTGTACGTGTGGCACGCAAGTTGCTGTATGCGTTTGGCACGCAAGCTACTGTATGCGTGTGGCACGCAGGTTACTGTAGAGCGCCGCATCCCGGGGAGATACATCTGGAAGCTTCCAGACGTATCTCCCCATAGCATGCCAGGGAGGGGATTGGGGCACGGCACAGTACGGTACAAATAGTGCTGTGCTGAGCCGCGCCCTCGATAGCAAGATTGGTAGGTTCGGCTTGGCCGAAAAACAAAGAGGACAGAGAGTAAACAAAAAAAAGCATTCAGCAACCATAACGATAAATGCTATGGTCGTCGTTGATTGCGTCACGGACCCACCCGCCCGAAGTCCTGCTTCTAATTTCCGCTCTGCCATCAACTCCCACTCTGCAGGTTGTAGCCAACATCTACATTACAGTAAATGAGCCTTCCTCTTACCTAATACTGTAAGTTCTGCACTTCTAATTGATGCAGGGAGTCTATTTAAAGAGCGTGGGAGTGAGGGTCTGCATGCATTGGCGGAGGTGAAGCGTGGCCACCGAGAAAGCAGATATACTGTTGAAGGGAGGGTACATAAAGCTACCACGAAAGTCGGACCAACATCTCTTTCCGCTCCAAGACCATTCCATCCAACTTCCCCGTCGCGACAGCTCCCTCCACTTCCTTCCTCCGCGCAACCCAATCACTTCGAATCTCGCACGCTTCCCTTTTCGTCCTCATCAATAATGCCATATCCACGTAGAACTACGCTTTCAGTACTTAAGCACGGCGCAGCAGGACGCCACGGCCCGGTACTCCTGGGAGGATGATGCTGGGGATGCCACCCTTCCCAATCCCATTACAGCGAGACAGACATTCGCCTCCGCCTCCACTGCCTCACTTTTCATCGATGCCCGGCCGGGTCGTTTCGTTCTGCCCATCCCACCAACCTTACCATGATCCCCGCCATACTGTTCCAAGAGAGAAGATCATATTTACTTTTCTAGAGTTTGCACCGACTGACCGAATATTCAGTTAAGGCCTTCCAGTCTACCCTCACTATCCGCCGCATACTTGCCATCACTGCCGTCAACAAATGGATGTTTACGGGGACCATGCGGCCGACTTCTGCCCGTCTGGTTTCGGCCGACTTCACCAGCATACAGTAGTTCTATGCTCATCGCCCTCGATTTCAACGTCCTCCGCGCTGTCGGCCGCGACTACGAGTTCGAGGTCCCCATTCTCGTCCCTGGCACCGAGCTCCGGCCTGCAGGCATCCTGCGAGAGCCACCGGCATCCACCAACATCGCCTCCCGCCCCTTGGCATGTGACATAATCATTGTTTCTCCCTTCAGCTCTGCTTTTCGCACCATGGCTACCCAAGTCGCCGGAGGAGCTGCCAGCTGCCAAGATCTCCCACCGGAATGAGACTCGCGACCTCGACCCCTAACTAGCCCACCGTGCCCTCAACCTCCCCTACTGCCACCTACACGCCCCCACCTTCTCCTTTCCGCGGATCGCGCTTGATTTTCTCTGCGCCCCGTCCAATTTTACATATTCCTTTACTGATGATTTCATCCCAAACATTGGAACATTGCCAATCGCTTCCTCACCGATACCGGAACGGTGAGCCGTGGGGGTTCATCAACGCCTCAGTGCCATCATCTGGTCTCTGGCGATGACTATAGTGTCTCGGGCTCCGTCGCACGATGCGGACATGCCTTATCCGGTTAGTTCATAACTGTCAGTCTACGACAGTCGGTGCTCTCAAAGTACCCTATGAGTTAGGAAATTGTACCGGAATACAATCTGGCACAAACCACGCGGCCGTGCGACAACATAGACTATGTGTTCCACATGGGAAACCCTCCTTTTCTTTCCAGAGGCAGCTCGTTATGAACCTTACATGCAATGCTGTGCGGGACAGACTTTGCTCCCGGGCGACGTCCTAGGTTATAGATTCACTGAGAACTTTATGGCAAGGTGATATCTACAGAACTGTGCTGCTGTGCCTTCATCCATTATGCATTATGTATCCGTTCCTGCGAGTCGCCTTTGTTCACAGACTTGTTTACCACAATCCTATGCCTCAATACTACCATGTTGTGCGTTCTCCGCCGCTTCAATCTGTAGCGCTGCAATCGCGAGTGCGACGCATTGCAAAAGATGGCTTATAGCAACCTCATTCAGTTTTTCGATTTCAACTGGCCAAATGCTGTTTGCACGCGCCTCGATGTCACTGCCTGCAGAAAGATCAGACAGAGCTTCTGCAAACTTCGATGAGACTGTCCTCAATTGCGATACCCCAAGTGTCGCAATCCCTGCCAGTCGCTCCACTCGTTCACTCCAAGTCCACCTCTCCTTGTCCTCAAGACATGCAACTACTGCTGCACAAATCCTTGTCGCGAAAACAGCCAGCAGCCTAGCTCCATCTTCCACCAAGAACCCTGCGTCCATGCATGCCTTTGCTTCGTCAATCACAGAGCATGCCGCTGCCGCTGCTTCCGCGTACTCCGGATGGCATTCGTTAACTTTGCTTCTTACGGCAGCGTCCAACCTGAGCAACGCATCATCTAGAATAACTTTCGCATCATCCAGCTCGGCAAGCATCTTGCTGTCCATATCTGCTGAATCCCGCATGAATACAATGGCGTCATCTCCAATTTGCTTGACACGCGATACGCAATCCGCGCCACCGTTTTGCGCAAACTTTTCACTGAACATATTGCTCAACTTTGATAGACGGGACTCAGTTTCAGCATCCTCCGTAGACTCTGCTTGTCTCACTCGGATATCCACGTCATCGACAGGGGCTTCTTGTTGGACCTGGACATCACCCGACATCATGCCGTGATCGGACTGATTCTGCATTCCGTCCACCTCGCCTTCTTCTTCTCTGTCTGGTGCGTCATCAATTTCATCATCATGTTCATGGGAACATGACCCAGGATCCCCAGATGTGCTCTCTGAATCCGGCAAAGAGGCGGCCGCCATTTCTGTCTCCTCGATTGTCACGTCTGATATACTCTTCGCACCCAAAGCGACGGAATCATCGTCGTCGCTGTCATCATCAACGCATTGCTTAGGGATATCTCCACTCGCCCTCCCCACCTTAGTGTTTACTACATCCAGACCCCCTCCAACCGCCTCACCCAGGCTCTTCTGCTGAGAAGTGTCGTTACATCGGCAGCCGGCCTCACTCCCATCCTTACTCTCCTCTTGCCGTGTGCTATGCTCAGGAGCGTCCTCAAAGGCCGCCATGGCAGCAGCGGCAGCTCTTCGAACGGCTGCCCACGCATCAGCCAAGGTGAGTTCTGTGGTGTTACTCAAAGCAGGTAAAATTTCGTCGTCTTCATCACGCTTTCGTCTTCTAGAGGGTGAGGCCGCCAGTGCGGCACCACCGACAAAGACGGTAGCAAGGGCGGCCTCGGCAGCCCCGACACGGGAAGTAAGCCACATTCGCCAGGAAATTGGGCGAGGTTTTCGGGGTGGTGAGGGTGGATAGTGCTGATGAGCAAGAGTGTGGAGATGTTCTGCGGCGGCATCCATGGTTGAAATCTGAAAAGCTGTATGGGGATAATTCGCTGGAGTCTGACGAAAGATTTAGCCGTTCGGGTTCCGTGAGAATAGGGAAGTAGGGTACGATGTGGTAGAGAGAGAACAGGAAGGATACGTCGAGGGAGGACGGAGGGCCCGACGAGAGCTCTTCATTGCTGAGAGCAAAGATGTTGAGAAGAGAGGCGAACGTTGCGGGAATGGGGCGGGCAGCCCAAGGCCCACTACATTAGCAATCAGATAGGAGGATGTCGTTGTCTGGGGCAAGTTGAAACCACAACTGAGCGAAATAGATTGTTGGCCGACGTAAGAAATCTGAATTTTGAAATCTTGCCTGGTAATTAGAAAGGGACGATTGTAATTATTACAATTGTAATTAAGTTAAATCTCAAACAGGGTTTTTCGGATAATGAACCATCCCCAGTTAGGTTAATCTCCGAGAATCGAGCAATTTTTAGCTAGTCAGCTCCACACAAATTTTGCCCTCTCCTTGTCTATCTAAAAAATATCGTGGTCACCGAGACCATCGACTGCATGCACCTTTAATGTCGGGTTATCCGCACGTTCACTTTAGTCCTGTTACACTCGTGGCCTTAGTTCCATCCTCCAAAACAGTATCGCTCTCACATCCGCGTCAAATCTAGTTTTCTCATCTCTCGCCATGGTCCTGGGATTTGTCTCGCCCTCCCCTGTCACCACTTTCACGGGACAGCGCGTGATCCTCTCCAAATGTTCTGTTCCCGTCATCACTTCTCCTGTTCGGCGCTCCACACGCATGCAAGCTGGCGGCAAAAAGGGCCCTCTAGGCGGGCTCTTTGGCGGCAATGACCCCAGCGCGAAAGACGATGCTACCACCAAGTTCATGGAACCACAAGCGGGAGATCCGGGTTATACTCCTTTACCTCCAGTGCCAAAGGGATTTGGAATGACAAAGTCGGAGCCTGCTACGGGCGGCAAAGCCGCTGTTGCGAAGGGGAAAAGCTTGCCAGTAACAAAGGGAGGAGACAAACGCGGCCTTGATTTGTTGAGGGAGGATATACTAAAGAGCGCCCCGGAGAGGGTCGGTGTGGGAAGACAGGATGCAGAGAGCGTTACGATGAAGCCTGTTGCGGGTGAGCCAGGGTACAAGCCGGAGAGTTTCCAGACGGTGAAAGTTTCCGAACTGGGAATCTCCCCATTTCCTGATGATGCGAATGCTGTTGGAAAGGTAGGTGGCATAGAAGCGGTCAGGAAGGCAGCTGTCGAAGTGAAGCAAGGGAGAACGGCGACGGAGATTAAGAAAGCTGTATTGAAAGCTGAGAGTAAGAAAATTGAAGTGCCGCAGAAAGCCAAAGTGTACGACATTCCCGATTACCTGAAGCCTATTCCTGAGGATACACCCAGGAAGGGCCTTACCTGGAAGAACTACAAAGGTCGTTGAAACGAGAGTGTTGAGGTCGATATGAAGGGGATTTGCGGATGTTTTGGGTTTGATATGTCGCGGAGGTACTCCATTCGACGAAGCGTGCACAGTGCAGATTACCTCGAAATAATAAAGCCTGGTTTGACCAAGCAATCCAGAAGCTTGTAAAAAGACCCGATTTGAGCCAACCAAACTCTGCCTCTGTTGGCACTTTCCCTCTCCAACGTTTTGTCGTCCGCATTAGCATTCCTACCGCGACCGAGAATATTGCGGAGTTAGATTTGTCTCTGTCTTCATACGCGTAGCTCCGATGCGGACATTTGCATTTCTGTCCAGCGTGCTGCGAAAGGAGCGGTCGAGCGGGCGTAGACATAGGGTTTTGCAGTCGAAGCAATATTCCTCACCATTTGAAGAGAGATGATAGTTACTCAAAATTACATTTTACGTGCCGTGAGGTGAAATACAGCCCGTTGCATCGACAGGTTGACATTTTGGCAACAAGCGTGGGACCTACGTTTGTTGCGATCCTCACCCGTAGACCGGTCAACACAGCTCCCTGATTTCATGAAAGACTAGCCGTTTTTCGAAGTAATTCTTAATCAATCGCCTTCTGCGACTGATTTTTTTAAGAGCACCCACCTTGATTTTACTGGCTCCGAACACGAAGCACTTTCAGGAATTATCTAGACCTGGGGCTCAAATGCTAACGGTTTCCCAAAGCTAGCCCTGTGAAGTGTCGATTTTACTGGCTTTTGTCACATTGCCACCGTCTCGTTGGAATGTACTGTACATGATCAGGACAAGCTACTAGGCAAGAGAACGCACGTCCTTATGAGGAGTTTTTTATCTTCTATCAGGCCAAAGTTGACACCATCGACCAGAGCTTACCTCCCACCGACAGAACGAACACCTTGTGCAGCTTCACGTCATCCCTAGTGTCACTGTTGCCTCTGCAGTTGCAGCTGCGTTGGCTGTTCCGCTTACCCACGCTACCATGACTGAAACAATCAACATTTCAATTCACGGCCCACAGCAACCCCCTTTCGATAAAAAGCGAATTAGTAGACACTGAACGCATTAAACTTCTTTCCAATTGGATAGCTGATTTTTGCAACTGCCTCACAAACACTGTACTGTACAATACAATTCTGTACTGTATTGTACTATGGACGCACTGACCAGATAAAATTTGCCATGTTCCGCTCCAATACACCGCCAATGGGCTTTTGCTAGAGTAGGCATCGATTGAGCCTTCAGCGATTGAGCCTTTAGCAAAGAGAGATGATGTTTACTCATTATCGTATCTCGGTAGAGTGAGCATCGACTAGCCGCCCGGTGGGTCTGCCTAGCAGACCCACCCTAACCCTCAATAAAATGTCCCAGTTCTCTCCCTAATCGGTCATCGACATGAACAGTAGCCTTCCTCGGTACAGTAAGGAACCACCTACGGTAAATCAATGCCGAACACAGAACTCCTGGGGTTCAACCTCCTCAACAACCCACGCGGCCTTCCGTAGCGATTCCCCCCACGAAGAAATTACCGACCAAGTCTTTCAAATCCTCCGTGCACCACTCGGGACCGTCACTTCACTCCTTCTCTCCTCGACGCTAAAATACAGGCCTTTCGGAACATTATCCGCCCGCTGAGTAGCGTTCACGACCATCGTGCACGTTTGCGCACGAACCGTCCGTACGCCTCCGCCTGGTTTATGACCCACGCGTTTCTACTCTCCGAACGGCAACATTCTACTAGAGCTGCTCTCGAATTCGACCGCCTCCAAAAGACTTCTCACCAATCCCACAGAGGCGTCATCCTCACAGACGAAGAGTGGGAACATGCCTGCCTTCGTTCGTCGGAGTGGTTAACGCTTCTCAGCCGTTTGTCCCTCTCTACTTGCTGTCGCCACCGCCAGCATCATCGATAGAGTCCCCGCTCGAGCCCGCACAGCCCGGTTCTCATCGCCTCGCAGAGCTCAACTGCCCGTCACCCATGCTACCTGGCCCTCGTGGTCCTACGAGCTGGAGCCGAATCACTCATTCGCCTTTTCCTGGGTACCGTCCCCAGCTACCGATCGTCCACAGACTTTGGCCCCTAAGCCCCAAACGTTCTCGCGGCCTCACCCAGCAATACCATCTCAATCCTAACCAAGATGCAGAACGATGCGACGGCAAGGGACCACTGGAAGGACGACGATTGGGCAGCCACTACCACTCCCTCCCAATGCATAGGCGCCGACATATGTCTTCGCATCCGCGAGATCACATTCCGCCGCAACCCTTCCGCAGCCTTCCTTACTGCCGACTCCACAAAGCCACCGCCATCCCTGTCACCAACAGGACAATTATGCTTCATTGGCACCTTGGCCTCTCTGTCTTCCCGTAGGGCGCAGCACTAACCTGCTACCACTACCGCAGAAAAATGGATATGTTCGAATGCTATGCTGCTGATCTCTGCCTACCATATTTCGGAAAGCCTGTAGTCCAAACTCTATTGGAAGCATGCTTGTTTTCCACGCCATACGCGCTATCGGACGTGAATATGAGTTCGAGGTCCCCCTCCTAGTTATGGTACTTAGCTGCGGTCAGCGGACATCCTCCTGAATCCCGCGGCTACGTCCTTTACGACTGACTATTGTACCGTCGCGTATGATATCACCATCAACTCCCCATTCAAGTCCACTGCACGCAATAAAGCCATCCAACTCGTTGGATGCGCGGTTGAGTTCGCCTACCGTACTAAGGTCCGCAACCTTGAGCGCAAAGTTACCCGACGATCCCTCTCATCAATTTACCAACCGGCCCACCCCCCCAACCTTAGTTCACTTCCCAGCCCATCGCCTTCAACTCCCTAGGTGCACTATCTAAGGGCACCTCTTTTCTGAGCGAAGACTTGATCCCGGCAATCGTGCGCGGCGTCTTCGCGGGTTGTGGTTCGGTCCGCCACGGGATCAACCAACGCCCAAGGTCTACCATTTGGTCGTTAGTAGCGGTGTCCTTCCTGTCCCTAGACCCCCCCGCATGCTACTGAAATGGGGTATCCAGCTATTTCCTAAATTTATGGTCAGCTTATTCGGTGTACCTGGCAAATAACCTCGGAGTATATAACTAAAGTACTTCACTCTTTCGGAGACGGGCGACAGAGAAGGCACATATAAGCGGGGTGCCCGAAAAACAAAACGTATCCTACAAACATAAATCCGTGCTGACATGTGTAAGAATTCGTGTTTAGCAACCAACATTTAGGGATAAATCGTCGGGAGAAGAGAAAGTCAGAACCAATTACTCCAAGAAGGAGGTGTTGCCAGCGACAAAAGTGCTACCGTGGTATAGTTGAACGAACAAAAAGGAGTGGATAAGGAAGACAGTTGAGAGGGCTACAAGGAAGTATAGAAGGGGCAGAGTCTACCACTGATGCTGTGCGACCAGCGTAGGAAAAATGTTTCTTGGGTCTGAAGTTGACTCTCAACTTCCTACTACTCGGGACTTGACTTGAAGTTGTCTGCCAACTTGCTTTATGGTTTTTGTGTGACTTAATTTGTTAAGCGCCCCGCTCGGGTATGCTGGCTCACAAGTACTCCTACCATTTCATGCAAACAGCCCATTTATAGGGTTTTCAGCCCTCACTATTTGTAGCACCTATGCAGTACCTATGTGACATATCTGCAACGCTACAGTACGGTGCAAAGCATCCCTCTAAAAATAATTGAAAATAAAATTGTAATTACAGTGACAGCGCAGCCAACGCAGCATGCAAGCTCATCCAGCGCAGCATGCCAAATAATATCTAGAAGTTTCATTATATCAGACATGTTTAAGAATTCGTGTTTAACAATCAACAACCGTAGACGAAGCAACGGGTTCCCAGAAGTTCTTCCCTCGGAAATGTGGTGATTGAGGCCTCCGAGAGTTTGCTAATCGACACACTGAGCGGATTGTAAAAGTTCTTCATGTTTGACAAATGACGCTCTCCATAGCCTCTTTATACTCGCATAGAACGTACGTGCTAATCAATACCACCATACAACGGAGTTTCAAAGCCAAAATGGCATCTGAAGTTTACTTATGGGGGGAAGTACGTCTGCGATTAGATCATTTTTGTTCAGGCTAGTAGTATGTCATAAGCTCTGGTTCAAAATTCCAAGGATCACTGAAAGGTTTAAATTCTATTACTAAAAGGTGGAAAATTTTCTTCCACATTTTCCTCTTCCGTAGCAGTTATGAATGCCTCTTGACTATACCCAAAGCCATTTTCATCCTGTGACTCATAATCATCATCATAATTCATCCTAAATAGGTCAAAAATGCCAGTACCTGTAGTTTGGTAATCATGAGTGGGCCAATAAACGACTCGTCAACTTGCAACTCACATGAAGCAGGAAGGCGGCACTGCCTAGGTATTAGGCCCTTATTTTTTCCTCTCTCGAGCCCAAGAAGTATAATTTTCTTGGTTCCCGATCCAAAATTGCCCCTACGCTTTTATTTCTGGGTGTGGACATATGAAATCCGACCAAAAACTTTTGGTATTAGACAGGTTAGGGAGGGCACTAATCATCTTTTTTTAAACATAATGGGGTTTAACAAGAGTAAATCAAAGAGAAAGACGGTCAAAGAACCAATTAACACAGGATGGAGTTGTTGCGGACGACAAAAATGCCACAGTGGTACTTTTTAGGAACTCAACGGTGGATAAGGACGAGGGGTCATGGGGATACAAACTAGTTTATTGTGGGCAGGTTCTATCATCTATGCCCAGTGAATAACGAAAAAGAAACGCTTCTAGATTAGAAATTGACTTTAAACTTCAAAACTATGTGTGTCTACCCTTGAATTCGTCCGCAAAAGTTCTTGCCCCCTCCTAGAGAAAGCACTTAATTCAGCTTCTATAAAGTATCCAGCTAACCCTACAGTCTTAAACAAACATAAATTATACAATAAAATTCGTAAAACGTAGTTTTATGGACGGTAATGACTAGAAGGAAGATAAATCTTCAAATTAATTATCTAGGTGCTATCTCCAGAGACCTGTTCTATCTACCAAGAGTGGAATGGGTGTGGCCGACATATAGGGGTTTCAGAGTCACACTTGGTATCCCCGAAGCTTGGCGTTTACTGACACTAATTGCTGCTCGCGTGTTATAAATTAATAAGAACAAACCATGAATATGTCATACTCAACTGACTTTAAATATATCTATCAAATCCAGATACTGTACTCAAGGGTCGTCCTCTATCCTGATTTTTTAAGATATGTGTTGAATATACATTAATATTTTCGTCATACAACGTAGTGTAAATGACGATTTTGAAGTAATTTGTAGTGTTGATAGACTTATATGTAATCCTCTCCTTCACATTAAAACAATACATTGATAGCTACGATATCCTTGCAGCATCATTTAGTCTGCGGTTGAGCCTTTCTTCCCTCCCATTAGATGCAGAACTATAGATAGTTATCGGCTCACTTCTAGTTACGCGTTATGTTAGCCAGTCTTGTGTACTTTTCGAAAGACACTATTTTGCATTGTCGAACATAATTGCTTTCACATGTTTTTAAAAGGCGATCCACAGTTCAACAATCATTTGGTGCACGGACTCTGGAGTTCAAAAAGTCCCAGAAAAATCTCACCATAAATATGCCCTCTTCCCTACGTAAATAATTACATAATATTTTGCACATTCAATAGAAGAGAGACTTAGAGTTGCAACAATATCGCTGTAGGCTAAATCTGTCGGAGTTCTAGACTCAAAGCTTTCGTGGCATGAAGGCCTATTATCACGTACGGACTTCATCATAATGCAGCCAACACAATTGCTTAACTCTGATAAATTCAAAATGGACATATTATACATCAACAGAAGAGTCTTACGGAAGTACTCAGTGATACAACTTCAAAAGGCGTTGAAAAATAAGCGGTATTGAAATTTGGCCCTAGCCACAGCTGCTGGAGACCTAGATCAAAAACTGGAGTGTTACATTATCGCTAAGTACAGTCTAGAATGACCCTTTTCCATGTGATTGGGGCGAACCTCGTCTTTTTTCGTGTCCGTGACCGAGAACATACCGCAAAGAATATGCTTATCAAACTTAAAAGTTATATTCAGGCCTTTTTTCGCATGCAACCAACTGAGAGAATATTAAACTTCAATAATTTAACGTACTGCAAGTCGGTGAGAGCAATACCAAGCTTCTTTCAACCAGCGAAAGAAATGGCCTGGGTATTACCGCCTTCTCTCATGTATATCCATTACAGGAGAAACGAATTAATCGTGCAACAACAGTTGTATACTTAACACAGAGAATTATTTTCTAGGGGAATACTTCTGGGTTTATTCTTAGCCTTTACATTTCTGTCTCTAGGAGACCTCAAATCTTAAAAAATCATATGCTACGAATGATCAGCTTCATTTCACGGGATAACAGAAAATAATCGGTAGAAATCAGCGAGGGCAAACGAATTTTATTCACATCAACTACAAAAAGAGTGATAATTCATGCCTGCTTCCATTTCGGTTATCAAAGAGCATTTCATAACAAAGTTAAAGTACTATAAGGCATTCGAAGATATAAATTCCGTGTAAAGTGGTTTTAAAGCTTAGAAAGGGATCTAGGCCCATAATACCTTATCTCCATATTTTATGCATAAGATGGATAAGATCTCTGTCTTAAGTAAAAATTTACATATAAACTATCTGTATTCAGAAAAGTGCAGAAATTCAAACATTCCTGGAAGGATTTCAGTTCTAATGATATTTCTCAGGTAAAATACAAATACAAAGAAACCGAATAGAACTCAACCTGTCAAAAATAATCATATAAATTGAAAAACTCTCACGACCGGGTATAATATGGCGCGCGGCAAGGGATTCTCTGTTGCTTTAATTGCTATTGCTAATAAGTCTCTAGGAGAGAAGTGACGCAGACCGCTCGCACCGGTATAAAGAAAATAAGGCTGAGCTCACTCTTTTTATCAGCTGACCATCTTACCTCTAGTATCGAAACACAGCAGTTACGTGCACATTAATGAGGGAACACAAGGGAAGAATAGAAGGCGGGACGAAAAAAATTCTATAGCTGTGTGGAGAGCGATCTCGCAATAAATAAATGTAGATAATTTGAGCATTTCTTCTTACACTAAAGATTAGGTGTCAACACTCACTACTAGAGTGATTTCGCCAGCGGCTTGCAGTGCATATCAATAGTTCACATTGACCACCCTAGCTTCATTCTGTACTTTAAAGGTCATTCCAAAATGGCCTCTAACCGCTCGATTCCGCAACAAATTCCGCTCCGACTACTCCTTCCCTTTAACACCCTGTCAGACACTCTCGCTTAATGAGCAGTCCAAACTGCTCCAGCGTTTCTTGCTATCTTCAAAGGGAAAAAGTAGAAAAAAGAGGGAAATGGAAACTTCTGCCATCTTATCGAGCGACAGTGGAACGTGTATCTGTGGGCAATCTGACGGAGAAAATTTCAATATTGAGTCAGATTTTTGTGGTAAAGGCAGTACTAAGAATGGTATTCGTACGAGTAACGGGTGAATCAATGCAATCGAGCATCTTGATGGCGGAGAGAGAGTCATTTAAACTAATTCGAGTTGCTAGTTTGACTTTCTCCACACTGGTTTCCCTATGCGGTGGCTACCGGAAATCAAATACAACGAACAGGATGAATGCCACTTTAAAACCGAAGCCGAAGATCTGTATTTCGTAAAGCACTGGAATCAGCATGCATGCGAGGAGGAATTAAAGCGAAGTAGATCAACTGAATGCTGCGAGGAAAACCTTCGTTTGGATTTGCTTATTGGAGGTCCGAAGAGCCGTAAGAAATCTCTCATAATGTAGAAAATCGGGGAAGAGATTGAAGGTAGGTATCTGCATATAAAAATGAGCAAAACGACGGTAATTGTATGGGGGAAGGGATTTTTAATGCAGTATGCATCTCGCTTGGTAGAGGGCCATCTACGGGGTTTCTTGTCTATTTGGAATATCAAATTACGCATTATAACAAAATCAAAAAGCTTACGAGGTATTTCACAGAACTGATGTCATTTTGGAGGACATCTCTTCGAATGCTGGAATTATAGAATCTGCACTTTATCCTTCCTTCTGTAGTAACTCAAACTTGTTTAGCATGTCTTTTTTGGCTGCTAACAGAGGGGATCTTCTCCACAATGCAGTAAAATATCCAATTCGCTCGACTGATGCTCTCTCCATTGTCCTGGTATTCCAGGGGCAACTAGGCTGAGAATTGCAAATTTAAAGCATATTTTTACTCCATTTATCAGTATTTTGACTGACATTGTTTCAAAGTAAAGCGTAAGCGAATTATCTGCTTCGTGGCTCAGTTCCTGAAAATCCACTTCTTTGGCTTCATATGCGATATTCCGTCAATGAGTATCTTCTATAAATGACTTTAGTGCATAGGATTTTTGAGACTATCAGCTATGCTACTATTACTTCGTGCAAATACAATATCAGATATAGTATTATTTCTCAAGCCTTCTCTTGCAGCGGCAATATCAAGCATCATCCTCTTTTCAGATTTTCGTGACCCTTCGATATATTTTCGAATATGAAATTGCTATCAGGGAGCAACTGAATTGGGATGAGGCGTCCCGGGATCTAAGAGAGCTCATCATACAACGTCGCAGAGATATAGTATATGACGCTAAACGCAATAAACTCGCTGTATTTGCGAATCGAGTGAAACTCTCTGTCATTGCGAATCTAGTGAAACTCTTTGCTTTGTAGGACTTTTATATCAGAGTAATTTCGGTGTCAGTATCACCCGTTAGAAATACGATGTGTCCAATCTGCGTCGACAAGTCGTGTTTATTCGCGAAGAAAAAATAATAATGATGCGGAGGGAGTTCAGCCTAAGTCTAGAGACGCGGTTTGAAAACCTATTATCTGTAGCAAATGTTATTAATTTCTTCAAACTTCTACTGGACGTTACTTTCGCAGTAAAGAACATATAATAAGTCAGTTAGAAGAGTTTATAAATCTCAAGGGAGTTCGATCGCCGTTTCATATTTATTTATCTAAATTGAGAATACGAAGAGTCCAGTTTAAGCCTCTCTAGCTTGCAAGGATAATCATGTCAATCCTAGGTTTACTTACTATTCTTACTAAAGGAAAAATTTAAAT
The DNA here is from genome assembly GCA_002205965.3 of Kappaphycus alvarezii. NCBI lineage: Eukaryota > Rhodophyta > Florideophyceae > Gigartinales > Solieriaceae > Kappaphycus > Kappaphycus alvarezii. Next base: position 219,317 of record NADL03000530.1, on the reverse strand, counting down.
CTGTGAGCGAGCATGGAAATGACTGATCTTCGGCAATTTCAAAACAAAGATTCGTTCTCCATGAGATATTCGTGCAAATGTTGTCTCTCACGGATAATTTAATCGGATTGACCACCAAAATGACCATTGAGAATACTATTGACAACAAATGCGTAAAAGAAAGGTTTATAACTAAAGAGTTTCAGGTTAAGACCTTCACGGTGATGCTAATATGACGTTTTATGCCGTAAATCTCCAGATTACTACGGGCCATATAATGATTTAAGGAGTTTTAGGCAGTGGTAAGGATGGAGCTCAAATTCTTTTACGGGCTTTGAGATGGACATATTCCTTGCGGGAGGTTCCACGGACTAATGATATGCTTATCTGACATCATATGTCCAAATTTCAAATCCGTGCTCGTAATACAAGCTTTGAAGCAATCTTACTGACTACGGCTGCAGGATTGAGGCTTTTTGCACCTTAAAATCTTTGAACTTATCATGATGGTCTCCAATAATTTATCTGGCATACTGAACTTTTCTTCCATCCTCAATCGTCATAGGTGGTAACACGAAGTCCCGAGGATGGAATTTTACATTCTTTGGAATCTCTTAACGCAAAATAAATCTGATGTTTCCTCGATCCCTAGTTTCTCGAAAGGCTTTACAATTTAAGTAAATTACCCAAGTACTATCTGATGGATAGCAAAGCTTTTGATTTCAAACGTGTCGATTGTTTCGTTCACAGATGCCGCTAGTGCCTAATTGTAGTCTATCTTCGGGTGCTTACACATCATCTTTCCGTACGTATCACGCAGAGGCTGGTAGAGTCTTTCTCCAAGCCCAAAGTTGTATGTTGTCCCAACCTCAGTTCTCCGTACTTCCCCATTGGCGAATGCGCCAATTTGAACAAAGAACGGTCTAAAATTGCTTCCTGGTTCTATCAGCATACAGTTTGACAATATAGTATGTATGGATGCTCAGGAATCCAAAATCATGGACCATACTGTCTCCTTGGAAACTTCAGGAATAAATGGGAAAGCGCTGTCTATGACCCTCATAGACTATATACGGAAACAGTTTCCTATAAATTTTAGCTATATGAATGAGAATTTTCTTATTGACGCATGTTCTGTGCACTGAATGACACTCTGAGCTACGTTGCCGCCGTCTTAATCTTTTATCAGGGATACAGGCGTTTCGACGTGTCCTGCAGCATACTTAATGTCTGACAGTGTGTTTATTCGGGTCTGAAACGTTTCAATAGTTGAAAAACTTTCCCGCAGTAGGATGGAAAAATTTCTTACATAGTTTCAGCAGCTCTAAATGATACAATAATGACTTATTTAGGAAAAATTGACTTATAGGCGTGACTAGCTCTTTATCGATACAATGAAGAGCCCTATGATTCACTGTAGTATGGTGTAAAATATTGCTTAAAACTCTCTGAGCGCTTCATCTTTTTGCTCTCTATAGTGTTAGTAACAACATGCTCTTCGTCTAGTACATCAACTCGCAGAGAGCCATTAATTTAAGCTACAACTACATTCATCCTAATGGGCTTTACGCTGTTTGCCGTCGCGAGGTGGAGCAGGACTTTCACTTGGGATCGAAAGGAGGCCTAGCATATAAAAACCTGCGTCGAGAGGGCTTGAGAGGAAACGCTCTTTTTGGAATAGATGAAAACGATTCTTTGAGTTCTTTCTTGCACAGACATAGTCTGGGTCAATATCTGGGCAAATATTGACTAAAAAACTAAGAATGATATTGAATTGCGTTCTTCTCGTATTTTTGAAACGGAAATTTGAGAAGATTTGATACAGAGATAGGTGTAAATTCTGGGAAAAGGGCTATTGTCAGTAGAAAAAAAATCTGTTTGGTGCCTAAATTGCGGCAGTGATTGTAAACTCAAAACCAAAATGATTGTGCCTCCAGATGAGTATACCCGTTGCTTATTTCATCCTCTCCGTTTGCCTCTTGGAAATACGAAATTAATCAGCTCTTTCCCTCTATTTCAGTAACTTCTTTCTCTGGCAAATCATTTTCTGGAAGAAGATTACAAAAAAGCCCAATATCAGACTGCTCTTCGACATGGTTGGAGACGGCCTCCACTGTCATGTCATCACCAGGAACCTCTACATCAGCATCTCCCTCAAGCGGCTTTTCCTCTACTACTTGGACCAGATTAGGTACTATGTGAGCCGATTAATGTACATTTCTGATGCTTTTAGTACTTTTGCTTTAATAGCACCGGGTTTACATCGATGAATAGAGGTCCAAATATCTTTGCAGCTGAAATTGATACCTTTTCTTTTATATTCTGCAAGAAGAGCCTAATTACATCACTATGTATTGTACCCCATCATATAGATCGGCTTTGAGAGGGTAGCACATACTTTTAGTTAAAGACAAGGTTTGGATCAGTAACTTATTGTTTGGAGATGTTTAACAGAAGTCTCATAACTCGAAGAAATTGAGCTCATGGAGGTATGGAACATTTAAAATACTGAAACTGGTTGGAAATAATGGTATGAAGTTGGATCTTTCAAATAACATCAGATTCATCCGGTTATTTTTATTATTCATACAACTCCATGGAAGGACCAATCTGCAGACATTGGCGTACCCATACTTCCACGTCCTGGTCAAGTTCCTGGGGAATAAGGAGTATAATATGGAGTTAACGCTGTCTTCAAACACCGACAGAAGGGGAAATGATATTAATTCCTTACTTTGATGAATGAAAGCCTAGTACCTGAAGCTGAGTGGAAAACTAAAAGATACCTCATAGCTACTGATGAAATATGAAATGAAAAGTTTAGAGAGGACATTATCACCCAAAACTTGTATCCAGATATAGTTTACGAAGAAAGTTAACAAGAAGGACGTGGTAACCTTGTGAAAAGCAAGATCTACACCGTGTTTTTAATGATAAACGGCGCATTACAGTATTTATTCTTGGCATTTACTTTGAGCCAGCAAATTGAATTGAATTGCCGCCGTGTTCTAGAATTTTCCATAACTTGTAGTTGTGCGCTGTGCCAGCGCACAGGGCGGGTTCAAAATGCCTATGTAAATGATAGTCTTCGGTACCAGTACCGGGTCAGAAGGAATCAAACATCGCCCATTTAAAGTATTTGCGCTACCTTGGCAACGGCTCGCGCTTCACGTGTTCCTATTGATATGTAAGAACACTTAATAGCGACGATAGGATGATGCCATACACAACTGGGAGAGGGGCGGGGTGCTCTTCGAGTTAGTCCGCGGTTGCACCGAACTGTCCGCCGGTCACTGTGGGGGTTTGGGCGCACAAGAGGTAATCGATGGTTGAACTGATGGTTGAAGCTTCCGGTGAACAGACCGGAGCTTCTGACCATGGTTTATATAGAGAAGCATTCAACGAGAGTGACAATGAATGGTAAGCAAACAATACTAAATTCAAAGGTATTCTAGAAGAACAGGCCTAGGGGCGTAATACTACAAGGTTTTGAGAGTTCACCTAGTATATTGCGGTGAGACTGACAATATTGCCCATCATGGCAGAGTTCCATTGATCCACTTGGCGAGACAGCACAAAGCACTTGCTGATTGGTCTTTCCTGGAAAGTATCTAGGAGTACGCCAGGTATCCATAATTGCTTCATCTGATTGGTCTGTGGTATTGCGTTGCGTCGGTGCCGGATTACAGTACATTAGTTGCGCTGATGTCTCCTTACAGTGCTTATGCAGTTTGAGGGCTACTAGCGGGATACTACTGGGCATATTCGTCACAGTCACGCGCTGTTTAGGGACTAAACACCTAACGTCGTATTGGACGCCAAATTCTGTAATATTGCACTAGGATAGATGAAAAGTAGTAAGTGCAAAAGAACATTTTCAATTCTGATGGAGAATCCAGGGACACTCCTTCGACCTTTGGCCCCCTTTATCAGCAACCTTTTAGCTCTGCTATCACTGTTCCTGTAAGAGGCCCGACTGCCTGACCTTCATATGATGGTCAGACATGTTGATGCGGATAAATACAAACATTTTCCGTCCACAATTTTTAATTGGATGGCTACATCAATTGATGACCAATCTTTTTTTGGTATGGCTGAGCACAGCAGATGATCTATTGCCCAAAAATCTCTATATGAGGGGGCTTAATGGACACTATCTCGAACTGAAGTAGGGGGTTGCTAACGGTCCGACAGCAGTTTTTACAGTACCATGCTATGCTGGTAAGGTACAGTACAGAATAATTACATACTGTACATACAGTTCTGTACATATAAGGAGGAAGGTGGGAGGCTCATTTATTGTAACAAATAGGCTGGCTGAGACCCAGTCAACTTGTATGTTAATGTATATTTACGTCTAATATTGCGGCGGACGCTGATGTTACTTCGTTGTGCCAGCATGTAGAGGTGAAGCCAACGAGCAAACAAGCCGTATTGGAGGTAAATGCCAATACACATAATATTCCAAGATGCAGTGGCCCTTTTTGTCTTTCATTTTTATTTATGCGGGAATGGCAACCTTGCATACGTATGTGCAGTACCAAGTATCATGGTGGACCAATGATCTGGGATACCGCGAAGAAACTATGGGGAATCTCTTCGCGTCAAAATAGGAGATCCAACTCACCGTTATTTACTCATTTAGTCTGCTAATTTACTACAGCCACATATATTTCATTTCATGGCTATTGGTTTTAAACCAAAACCTCAAAATGTTGCGTAGTGGTTTTCTTTGTTGAGATGCCGGTAACAAAGAGTTACCGCTGAGGCGTTAATGAAATTTATTCATAGGAAGCACCGAAAGTATGATACCTCATGTATTCTTCCAAACTTAGGCTTCCGAAAGAGTATATAAGAGAAAAAATCCTTCCTAGATATGATTCGAAACGAAGGGAGCAGGCCTCAATTGGCATAGAGTCAATTCAGTAATATCGGCCTTCGCATAGAAGTGCAGTCCAGCCGATAACTCCCACCAAGGTCATTCAGCCTTGCTTGACTGATAGTCAAGTTCGAACATTTGGTACTGCAGAAAAGTCCAGTCGATCAGTTACTGAGGAGAGAGAGGCTCTGTTGCTTTTTATACTGAGGCATCATCTTCAGAAGAGTTCCGCCCAGATAAATCTAATCAAGAGAATCAAAGCCTAGAATAAAGTCTGGAGTCAATTTCAAGCCAGAAACTTCAATCAGTTCCCTATCCTCTAAGCGAGGTGATATAGTCTGTCCCTTTAGAGTTGTTTACTAGAAAAGTCACTCAACCTCCATGTCAACTTTCCGTTAACGTCTACTGTAAGACTTTAGTCGCTCGCAAAAACTCTCACCTCGGGTAGTTAGTGGTTCTCTTTGTTGTTGACGCGAATTTTACCTGTCATTAGAATCAGTAGCAAGATAATATTTTACTCATTTCTCATTTTGAATGAACAATGACTGACCGACTGTTAAAGTTAATATCTAACTTTGTGATCCAAATCGTTCACATGCAGTAGAACGTGCGAAATAATGTCTATCGCTGCCGACAACCATACAATGCAACTAAGGCGCTGATATGTACGCGTGCGAAAGATAGTAGTGGAGAGATGGCATTTCTTCGCAGTTAGGACGATCAAAACGTCAAGGAACAGGACGGTGTCGGCGCATGCGGAACTTGATGAGTCAAAATAGAGGGGCTGGAAATGAAAACCAAGATCCAGAGTACCACTAAAATACTATTATACAAGAAAAACGAGACATCTGCCTTTTTTGGAAGAAATGTTTGTAGGTATTTCTATTCCTTTCTTTTTCGCCTACGTGACAAAAATCCTAGTTTCTCTTCTTTCTTTCTCTCTTTTCTTCTTCTACGAAGCAGTTATCTACTCACTCCCTTCCTCTCCAGAAATTTGTTCAAGATATTTTGGGGGTATTTTGCAGTATACGAATCTAAACATCTTCACCTGCGACCGAGGTTCTTTTTACCCATGATATTACCGGACAAACTCGATTCTATGAAAAGCCTTTACAGGTAATTCCAGTTGCAAAATCAATTTCCGCTGATTTTATTATTCATTGGGCCTGGAGACATATGGCTGCTGGCGCTTTTTAAACCCATCAAGGGCCGATCCAACGTCTTTTCGGACTAACAAAAGAGCAAACCATCAGCCACTTTCCATCTCTCCAAAATTACCAACCTCCCCCCCGCTCTACCATCAAAAAAGTTGCAATAACGATCATATTGAGTGCTCCTCCTGGACCACATTTGTCCGTACAGTTGTGTCTAGATTTGTTGTTGTATCGAGAGATACTTTGATTTAGTTTATCAGAATTCTGTTCCAACATTTCTATCAAAGTCTGAATATTCATAACCCTTGTTGTGGACTCGAAGAACTTGATTCGCGCCGCTCTGACCCCACGAGGGAGGCTTTTGTTACTCACGGATGAAACGAGTGGTTGTATGAGAAGATACGTTGGTAATATATGCATCGAACAATATTCTGCATTGCCCTTGAAAATCATAATGGCTCTTCGATGTCTTATTCCAGCAGTAACTGGACATTCTTAGTGTTTTGCCATGTCGACTAGTGTAATGAAGCATTTTCTACTTGAGGATCTGTTCGTGTGTGTTATAAAAAATAGACAGTAGAGGAGAAAGCATTTTCAACCTCTCACTTAGAATTTTTGAGAATTTAATCTAGACAAGCAGACGAAAAATCCCACCAGGGTGCCAGGCTACATCAATTGTCTGGCCTTGCTTCAGCATGGGCCGACGGATTTCGACGACTATTATCGCAGGATGGACCAGGAACGTGTTCGAGAGTGGGTTCGGCGTAATTTCTTAGAGGAGGCGGAAAAGGCGGAGGAATCAGAGGAAGCGGAAGGGGATGAGGTGGATGCCAAAAACTCGGATGAAAAGGGGGACTAGGTAGACCCGTGGGAATCGTTGAATTAAAATGGTGGTGGAGTGGCTGTGGGGGACGGAGTAGAGAGTGAGGGTGTCATAGTTATCTTCGACTCTTCGAAGGGGGATTGAAGCGGATGCTGAGGACCGCAAAGAAATATTAGAGGATCTTGATATGTCTGATGAGGCCATCTATCATTCTGAGCCGCTCGAGGGACTGTATTGGGTTTATAGATATTTTGGAGGAGTTTTTTGTTCTGGTCTTGAGAATGACGATTGTGAGAATTAGATTTAGATATTTATCTTGAAGTATATCATTGCTAGTCTCTATCGTCCACATGATTTGTTCTAGTATATTTCATGGTTCTTGGTATGTTTGTTTGAGACTTTAGGGTTAGCCAAAAATTCTACATAAGCTGAGTAAACTGCTTCCCCTTGTGGAGGTCAAGCAAGTTGGCTGAAAACTTCAAGTCAAGTCTCGAGTAGTCAGGAGGTTGAGATTCAACTTCAGACTCAAGAACCATTTTTCTTGTGCTGGTCACAGAGCACCAGTAGTAGACCCTTCTTATGTTATACTCACTTGTAGCCCTCGCAACCTTCATCCTTAACCACCTCTTTCTGTGCGCTCAACTATACTAATGTAGCACTTTTGTAGCTTCGAACACCTCCTTCTTGCAGTAATTTCATCTGAGCATCTCTTCTCCGACGATTTATCCCTATCAAATGGCCCAGGAAGGGGGGGACTATTCGCCTTCACAGCTAGTGTTACGACTTCTGAATCTTCCGATGATTCCTTGGGCAGCCGCGCTGCCAGTTACTCGCGTCGCAGCTGCAGCGGCATCCGTCGTAAACGGCGATGTAATGGAAACGTTACAGGCAATGATTTTCTCGAAGGTTCCACGCCGTATTGGGCGTGTGCAGTTTGTAATGTATAATTGCCATAATCACTTACTAGTGTCCAAAGGACAAGCAAATGTACTCATATGAGTACAGTAATGTACTCATATGAGTATAAATGATTGTTCGAAATTACCTAAACTTTTTTAATTAAAATTATACACTGGAACTCTGAATCCCTGAAAAATAACTTCCCCTAACTATAAAAGAAGTAGTTTTATCCTCATTCACAACAACCGCTGTGGCCTAATGGGCTTCAAGTAAAGAATGAGCAAAGAAATCGTGAGTCCGACTCGCTGCGCTCCACAGGAGGGCAAAAACTTACTTCAGGAAGGTCGACATTTCTGCGACAGCTGCTACTTCAGTTTGCCTTAGCGCGCCCACTTGAACATGAGCAGAGGGGTTAATTCACTGATCACTCATAAAGGGGAATAACGGCATAGGTAGGTATGCTAATTCCGCAAGTCGAACGACGCGAATCAGAAATGAAAAGACCATCTTCTGCAGTGCTTTCAGTTTCAGTGTAGCGGCTGAATGTAATAAATGAAACCAGTGCTTCGAAACGGTTCCTCGAAATGATTTTTCCAAAAGCCGCCAATGGAATGTATTTGGATGTAGACTGTGTACTCCAAAGTGACCTCCTGCTTGTAAACTCGAATCTGCATAGCAATATGAGAATTCCAAAAAACTTTAGAATTTCACCAGCTGTTGTACGCATGTGCCCACCATTAGCGGGTTTACGTTTTGTAAGTTCGGTAATTGTGGAAAGGGGTTCGACGGGAAACATGCAAAGGAAAAAATCATACGGGGTCTTCTCATACTCGTTATGACCTTTTATGTACGTGTTCCCTGCTGGACCAATTACCTTCCATGGTAGATATGCCGTTGATCCATTCAACGGTAATACTACCTCCTGATTGGTCCAAATTTTTCCATGCACTTCTTTGCATACCCCTCCTACTCCGGCCATCCTATTGGCTTCTTCTCGAGGTTCTTCAACAGAAGGTTGACGATTCGGTAGCTCGACCTCAGCAGCAGTTGTCTCCATTTCATTGGACGTTGCGAGGCCATCTTCAGATGCTTCTCCTGGCTTGATGTTGACGATTTTCAAGCTGACGCGCTTTGTCCTGTCCTGAATAGACCAGTCTGCGGTGACCGAAGTCTGACGTCTTCCGGTAGATGTGTCAACTTCGATGCTGACCACGGTTCCGTTGACGTGCTTACTTCTCCAAAGGGAACCGAATAGTCGCTTACACTCAGCCGCTGACGTGACAAGGGTTTCGCGAGTGTTGACAAGATTTCCGGGCTGTTGACGGGGGTCATTTGGATTCGTCATTTTTGGTTAAATTTTTCGATGTTGACAAACTTGTGTGTTCGAATGAACAGTTGAGGAGTAAACTCCGAAGTTTTGCACGGTGACTACCTAAGGGTGCTATTAGATATGGTGAAAAGCTAATGGTGTCATTATGTTAGTTTTTTGTATAAAATCTAGCCGTTAGAAATATGGACTCATGTGAGTACAATTGTCCTCTGGACACTAGTGAAAGTAACTTTATGGTATCTGTATCACGGGCGTCCGTTGCAGGATCCGACTACATTGCTAGCTAAGAGCTAACCGGGTGGTCCACGTCGGCCACGTCCAGGGACAAGAATTTTAATGCATTCAGTATCTACTGGGGACTGCGCACGGTCCAACTTTGCGGCTGATTCGAAGAGACTTTACGGCATTAGTTTTGCGGGTTTCCGCTGCAGGATCCGACTATATTGCTGACCCAGAGCTAACCGGTGGCCCATGTCCAAGTCAGTCAGTCAGTGTACACTTCAGAGACACAATGAGTAAATGTGGTAAATTCCAAGTCGAATCTGGTCACTGCATCGGTACCTGTTGTACTGTACACCAGTGATGCCATGATAGAAGAGCTGGGCGCTCGAATCTGGCATGACAGACGTTTACAGCTTTTCGCAGAGAGCCGAAACTCGATTCATCCAACCAAAGGGGGGGCCCGGGGTGTTTATTTGCTGCAAGAGATATGCCGGCTGATACTCAGTCAACTTTTATTTTTGTGCTTTATCAATAGACTAGGGAAGGGGGGGGAATTGGGGTGCTCTACTGATTAGGGATGCAGGACGGCTATTTTCCGAAGGCTAGGGGGGGACAGATCTGTGTAATAGGGAAGTGCGACGTGCAGAGCCACTGAAATTGACTAGCCTTGGAGGGGGAGGCAAACATCTGCATGTTGTGGGCTACGACCAATCGCTGAAGCTGCACACGTGGACCAAATGGCATAGCTGAGCCTTTGATAAAGCCGAAATGACACCTTGGCCTTCGAGCTTCCGATGTGGGCCGCGATGGCAGCCGCATACTCGTCGATCACCTTGGATGTGGTCTCCGACGGGCATCCCAGGGAATCAAATGCTAGCGGGACAAACTGCCAGCCGAGTTGCAGGCGTCCAGGTGAAGCATGGCCAGGAATGGCGGCGATTTTGGTCGCGAAGTCTCTCAGTTTCCGTCGTTCCGCCGCATTGGCGGCAGCGCACGCTTCCCGGGCTCCCTTGGATAGAAAGCACTATTGAAAAGGTGAGGAGAGTGTGATGTCATAGGCAACCGGGAGAGGGGGCGTAGGGTTTTCCGGAGAGGTAGTCGGGTGGACGAGGATGTCGCCAGGTCGGGCGTCCCGTCCGGGAAGTATATACGGGACTTCGTAATGGACGCCAGCTCCAGCGGCTTTGAACAGGTCTTTGCCGAGCACTTTTTCCACTGCTTCCTGGCGGTTCTTCCAACCGAGACCTTTGTTACACAGGTCGGCGGCATAGTCGCCAAGGCGGTCCATAGGCGTCTTGCATTCCGCGCAAAGGAGCGGGGCAGTTTCGTCGAAGACGGGAACTCCCAAGTGGCGATGCAGCATCACCGAGCACACATCGCCGTATATGTAGGTGACCACAGACGCAACTTTTATGATACTGCGCATGTACATGAAAAGTTGCGACAGGCGCGGATGACAATTGACTCTACCAGCAAGTAGATGGGCAGCCAGTAAGCAAACAAGCCGCAGAGATTGTGAGCGTCATCTCGCAAACCACCGCTATGACCGACTTGCTTGACGATATGTTCCAGCAATGCTGATCCTTATTCAAGACTGCTTAGCTTCTGGTATAGTCACAGGCTCACGCAGGCCCAGACCCGTTTCTGTTTTCTCCTTTCCATCTCTCCAAACTCCGCTTATATCCCCCGCGCTAGAAGTGTCGGACGACGAGATAGACTACCCCATAACCCCTAGCTGGCTAGAGCATGGTTAAGTTTAGGTGTTTCAAACTTGTGTTGAACTGTGATTATGTTACATTGCAATACCCCCTGCACGTTGAGGAAGAAATCATGGTCAACGGACGAACAACTGAAGCATTTTCCAAGATATTTTGGACGCGCTTGCCGTTGACGGGAAAATTAATTAATAGCAAGTAGGCATGTTTTCCTCGCGGACACTTGTACAGCACACTACAGTACAACATCCGACGAAACACGCAAGTCTGCCTAGGACGGTTCGTTCCCCGTCCTTTCGCAATATCCGGGACCGACGCAAAACCACTTCTTCAGATGTCTGATGAGGTGACAACAGACGCCTGGTGTAAGGACTAACTACCGAGATGCAAGCTTAATGTGAGACTAGCATAAAACATCTCATGCCGGAAGCGTTCACACCGGTTGTTGGTCGCTGGGAATAGGACGTCGTGATGTAGAAAGCGGGTCGCGGTGCAATTAGCTGGACTTGAAAGGTGGAGGCCAGCCGCGTCTGGTTCGTGAGCCGAGCGTCCGCGACCACATCGATTCAGACGAAGTATCTTTTGGACAGTGACATTCGTGGAGGTCACCCATTTAGCGAGGCATATGTTCATCGCTGCAGGGGGGCACGTTTCCGGGGTTTACTCTTGGAAGATATATTCGCTGCAGAGTGCCGGACTCTCCTGCCGCAGGCATCGAAATAGTGAACGCTACTATGTGGAAAATGCATGTTACACTCAAAAGTTCCCATGAAGTGGAGATGTAGGCGGATGCGGGCAATGGGTTAGTCCTAATAGGGACGCAGCGCAAGCCACGGTCGCCTTTTTTGGGCCCTTATATGCCGCTCAGGCACGAGGGGGGGGGAGGGAGCTCGATGGGGCAAGGATCGCCAATGCTTTCAGGTAGTTGGTATTCATGAAACGAGCTACAGCAGGGACTCGCGTCGGAACGCAGTGGGAAATGTCAGCTCTACTGTAGCCGATAGCATTCGTAATATCGGCGCTTGTCATGTTACAGTCGTCGTCACTCCCAAGCCGGTTCTTTGCCACAGCGCATCTACGTGTGTTGCGAAATGGCGTCCATCTATGGCGCATATTACTCGATTTTGGGTATAGGGCGAGGTACATAGGAATGGCATTGGAGAGAGTGAAGTGGAACGGAGCCCTGGTGGCTAGGCAATGGAACTCATGGCCGACGGCTTCTTTCCCTGTTTTCTCGTTTCTCGAATCGGCAACAATAACACGGAGGCTACTCCAGCAAGGGAAGGTCAAACGATAATCATGCCCTACTCATGCGTGTAAATGCGTTTGCTATACCACGAAATCTCGCAGGCCGCCATTTCCCTTTCCGTGAAACGGGAGCGTGTCCTCGCAGCCGATCTGCACAGGAGCCCAAATGAGCGGCGAACATTCGACTTAGTAATTGACGATTCCCTGTTCTCCCCATCTCCAATTGCCTTGGATGTCACCATTCTGCCCCATACCGCAACGTCGCTGACAATGGTGCGTCTACTCTTGACCATGCCGGGAGGCAGAACGTAGCATACTATTCTGCGGCTTGCGACCAAGTCGACTTAGGGCTCATCCCCCTCGCCATTGACATCTATGGACCGATTGAAAAGTCTGGTTCCAAGGCACTCAAAGACCTCTGCAATTTCTTGGCTCAGAGGCGTGGGAAACACCGTCATTCTGAGTTTCATTTCCTGCGTACACGTGTCTCATCGTTCGTCCTCCGATACACGGCTGTTATGGGCCTGTAGTCTCTGTCCGCACTTCACATTCTTGCATAAAAAGGTCATCTTTCTCCTCCCCGTTACGGACAACAGGCCCGCCGACATTCTTCTCGTGCAACCCTCCCGTGACACGGAAGCTGGCCTATCAGACCGACCCAGACCGGCCCATCGCATGCGACGTCCCCGTGACGTCCCCGTTCAAGCAGTCCTCAATCACAAAAGCGACGCAAGTCGCCGGTGCGGCTGCCGCCCTCACTCACCAACGCAAGGTCCAGGACCTACAGCACAAGCTGTCAAGGCGCCTGGTGCCCCCCTCCCTGCCCTCCCGCGACCCAGGCTTCCGATTCCAGCCTCTGGTTTTCGATTCCCTCTGTGCCCCTTCTCCGGAGACCGCATTATTCATCGAAGAGTGGTGCACACTCAAGATAACGAGTGAAGATCCTCTCCCCCCAACACGTACAGTACGTACTGTACAGCACGTGGAATACTGGTCCCAAAAACTCGAATCTGCTCTGCGGTAACGTTACGTGCGGTAATGCAGAGAGAATCTTTTACTCTTTTTACTTATCTTGAGTGTACACCGACTGAAGGGTTTCTTGTATCCGTCCCACGAGGACATCTTTGCGACGTGTATTTCTGCAGCAGTTACCCGTCTAACGACAATTTTCCCTTACCGTGTACGTTTCCTCGAAGAATAGTGCTCTCCATCTCGCTCCATTGGCTGGGCGCGTCGCAGTGTCGTCATCGTAGGAAAATTCTGACCCTTCTTAATTATCCGCACATGAGCGCAGGGCATCGGAGCACTGTACAGTATCTCTCACAAGTGTTCTGGTGGTTACTCTATTTTTATCAGGGGTTGATGGGTATGCACCAAGCGTAGAAATGTTTGCTTATCTTATGCGCCCACAAGCAGTCTGAAGTGTTAGTACTGCTGTATCTGGCGCTGCTTCAGCCGCGTCATGGGCACCTACTGAGAGAAAGATAGGCACTGGAGGAGTGACAAAAGATTATGAAGGGACGGTACTAGTTCTCGCCCTTCAGAAAACCCTGCTGTTCTCCGCGCTGTGTTAGCTAATTTCAAATGCTTTTCTAGAAAGGGATCTGCGGATAGCTAAACACGTGAGTGAGGACCTTTACTTCCCTCCTCTACAGCGCTGGCACTCATCTTACTAAGACGGTTGGTTCAGGCGAACTATCGGGAGCAGCAATTTCAATACGCAGTACCCCTATTACTCCCGTCTCAGATAAGTGATGGGTCTTATCAAGCAATCATTTCTCCTTCTCCAGGCAAGTTACAAGGTAAACGGACTTTCGCTGGCAGTAAACTCTTTCCTTGCAGGTCCAGCCAACTTCGGCTACCGGAAGGATTTTTGTTACTGTTCGGGTCGTATGACAAAAAGCAGCCCGACAAGGATCCTGAGACAGCGAGTAGTAGTAGTTGGCTACATTGTTGCAACTCCTCTCGTCACCACACACCGGAAATCGCGACTTGACCTGCGTTGATACCCATCTCTGAGAACTGAAAAGGTTAGAGTAAAGCCATTGGCGCCTGACAACACGAGCAAAGGCCCGCTTTGAAGCAGCGCGCAGATCGCCACCCCTTTATGCGGCGCCATTCATTCAATCAAGAATGATTTCAGGGGTACTTCCGTTTCTCCCTCATGACTAGCATGGTTGAGAAGTCCATCGTTATCAATAATGGAACAGAATTTACTGAGTGTGTACAGTATTGAGGAGACTCCCGCTCGTTACCGGAATTGTTACACTTTACCGAAAAACTCCTACTCCGTGTCCTACTGCATCAGACTAGAGAACATGCGACATTGCAGCTGCTGAAATCGGCGGGTTGTCCCGTACCACTTTGTTGCCCAAATCGACGATCGAACAGAGCATGGAGGGATTGGCAGCTCCATGGTACCTTCTTCAATTGCAGCTGACGGGTGTTATTGTGCATATAATCAACCGCTGTTGAGAGGATACCTGGATTGTTCAAAGTCTGCCCCGGGTCGTAGCGCACCATTTGCCCGTCCGTTGAGTGCATCGGAACACATGCGCAAGTTGGGTTGTCCAGAGTAGTGATGAATCAAGACGGCAACATCGACAATATGCATGTTGAATGGTTGAGAAACCAGCTTATGCAGATGCGAGGAATGAGATTAGTTGTGTGTGTGTGCAGTGCCAAAGTAGCGGTCGCCGTAGTCCCCCATGGATCTACGGATATACTTGCGATCATTCAAACCACAAGCGACTGACGCGGTACAAATGGTAATCTGAGGGTGGTTTGCGAAGACATTTCGAATTCCTTCCGGTGCAGCCACAACGTTAACAAAAATGATATTGCTTTCTTTGACCCCTTCTTCCATCAATTTTCCGATTGCTATCAAGGCGCTGCCGCCTGTCGCCAACATTGGATCCATCAACAAAACATGTCTTTTGCCGATATCCTCCGGTAGTTTGGCCATGTAGTACTTTGGTTTTGCCGTATTTTCATCCCGCTGCACCAAAATTTTTCCCAACCTCACATTGCGACAGCAGGACCTTAACGCAGTCTCCATGGCTTCCCCGGCCCTGATGACCGATACTCCGACAATTTTGCCCGCAAATTTGAGGCCGTCATATACCTCGTCGTCAACTGGCGTAACTACAGCAGTTGAATCAATGGGTAGGAAGTTGAGAGCGAACTCGACCATCATTCGATTCACTCGATCCGCGGTAAAGACCCAGTCTGAAGGTTGAGAGTCCTTGTCACATAGAGTGGTCATGAGACATTTTAGCTGTGCCGTCTGTTCATGCACATGCAGACGGTCGAATCGAACATCTTCTACCGTGAAGCCCATGTTGAGGGCATAGGCTGATGTTATCCGGATCAAACAATGCACGTCTGGCCTTTGAGAAGACGATTTTGGGCAAGGGTCCACTTCCTAAATTTTCCACAACTTTTGTATTACAGTACCGCATAAATCCACTGTACTGTGCTGTACAGTCTTGGTGGACAGGGCAACTTGAGTACTGTACTGTACACAATTTCCCCTCAATAACGTCGGCTCTTCGCAAGAAATTGTGAAAACAACTTCATTTCGGAAGGAAATATAGTTCGCATTATCGTAGGGGGTTTCAGAAACGAATGCTCATGTACAGTAAGAATTACTGTACTGTACCATAGTGTAAAAAACCTTTTCTGCAGTAAAAATTTCGGGCTTCCAAAAAATTTACCTCTCCAAAATGTAGCGGAAACTGTCTTCATATGGGGTCAAAGCGTGCCTCATATGAGGATAGTTCTAAACTGTATGACGAATAGACATTAGTGGCTCAAAGCCACTTTTCAGAAGGCAAAATGCAATTAATTCATTTTCAAGCAAAGGGGGAAACAGGGCGCACTGTACAGTAACAGACAACTGACCGAATTTTCAATTGGAAATGCATCCAATTACCGGCGAGTGTCGGTCAACAACAAATTCTCTGGGCGTATCGACATCGCGCTGGTCATTCATTTGGCAGTGGCATGTTTAAATTAATCGCGGGAACAGTCACGTAGTGTAATGAAAATCTGTAATGAGATGTGATGCGCTGATACTTATTGATGCAGGAATTCTTCGGAAACAGTCAGTATAAATACCTAAAAGTCATCTAAGACAGATTTCAGATAAATTCCAGGATATATCTAGGAATTCTTCTGGAGAACAGAGATGATGCCGGAATTTGAACCTACAATATCTTACAAAAATCAAGAAAATTTGGGATAAGTATTTCACAACTTCCTCCAATCTTCCCTTGGATCAATGTGATTCGCATACGGGTGGGGGTTTGCTTTGTGTTTTGATGTATGTGTTTTGTTGTCGTTTCGCGGCATCATTAAGGGACTGTGCTGATTAGTAATGTAAGTTGTAACACGGACGCGGCAGACTTGGATGAGTTGTGTAAGGCGAAGGATACTTCCTAGTGGGTGTCAAGAGACGGGAGAGAGTAAGGAAAGTGCATTTGTGGCATTTGTTAATGATGCCTCACAGGCGGCAAAGCGTGTTGAGAGTTGGATGGGTATGGGTAAAACCATTTGGCTTTGAGATTGGAATGGTCAAAGCCGATGGAGACGAAAGAAGCGTTCGTTGCGGGGCTGACTTGATAGCGCAGTTACGAGATGTGAACTAATGTGACTGAGAGTAAGATACATTTCACCCCCATCATCATCTCGAAGGCTCCAAAGCCTTTATCTACCGGCCTCGTTTGTTCCTCTTCCCCACCCGCCGTTCAACCTCCCTTCTAGTTCTACCAGTACCGCCGCGTGAGTGGTACTAATTCATTTATCAATGCGCATGTCGATATGGTGCGTCTCAACAGCTTCCAAATCATAAACAACAGACAGCCCTCGAATAATACCTCCACCCGATTCTAAGTATTGCAACAATAGAAAGCTATGGCAAAGTAATCTATTCTACAGCCAGTACATACTTAACATCTCGGTTTCACTGCTTGCGCCCTTCGCCACGCGAACTCTCCTTGAAACCCTCATAAAATTCTTGTAAATTCGTCTTACATATGTCGATACAGTCCTTTTCCTCAGCGCTCGCATTCTCCGTATTTTGCAGTTGCTGAATGGCACGAATAGTGTCATTTATATCGCCCAAAATCTGCATTCTCTCCTTCTGCCGCTTAAAGACGCGCTCATACACGGCCTTGGATTGTTACTTATTGATAACATCCGCTAAATCGGAAATAAATGCCACAAAGCTATCACACCGCTTTGTGGTCAACAGACGGTCGTCCATTGACTTACGCTTGCCGCATGAACTGCCCCCACCAGATTATATGGTAGGAATATCATCCATTGCTTCATACAAATTAGGTAACCCCTCCTCATATCCAAAAATATCGCCATTTGCCACCATTTTTGGGGTCAACTCTAAAACATACTTGTCCACAAACGTCTTTATGCATCAGGCGATAGTAAAAAAAGCTAAAGGCGTTTAAAAATTGAGGTCAGTTGTCCTCTTACAGTTCGAGGAAGGAAGTCAATAAACTTTTCCGGGTCGTTTTGTCCAGACCGGCTCCAATTATCCAAAGGCTCGGTAAATTTCCTCGTCTTTTCGCGGAGCTTTTCCTTCAGGAACGGCCCATCGCGTTTCACTGGTGAAGGACTCTTAACGTCTAACCCATCAAGTACTCCACCAAAATCTTTTTGCGGTTTGTAATCTGTAATGTTGAAGGTTGGCTCAATAACTGTAGTCCAAAAAGTGTCCCTTGTCACCCGCACATCAAACTAAGCCCGCTCAAGCTTCCTTTTCGACTCCCTCAGCGCATTCCGGCAGCTTTCTTTTTCTCTCAATGGCAAAAAAAGCCTCCCATGCTCGGATAAGGTAGAAAAGTTAGATTCACTATCGGTCAAATTAACAGAAAAGGAAATAGGCGTTTCACCCCCAACTCTAGATCCGTTTTACAGGTTAGAACTCTTCTTCTGGATGGTGATCCTTGCAGTTCTCGTAGACCTGCCCCGCATGGTGCAATTGAAATCCTCATATGAAACACGTGACAGATTTGTGCCATTTTCTATTGTCGCTTTGAAATGCTCAAATCTCCAGTAAGCCGGGGTTTTTCCATCACTCTTTCAACTGCATCCCCTTTTTTGATTTCTTCGTGCACGTGTATTGAGCATGCGGCAGCTAGCATCACTTTAGACAACTTTCTTGTAAACCCCATTGCTCTGCAATCGAGCGAAGTTATGGGAAGTTCGTTCTGCGGGAGAATTAGTTACTCAATGGGTTTGCTCGGCAGCATATTGGAGTTGGATGGCGTTGTAGTTTTCGGTTGTAATCTATTTTGAG
This sequence comes from Kappaphycus alvarezii, assembly GCA_002205965.3. Taxonomy (NCBI): domain Eukaryota; phylum Rhodophyta; class Florideophyceae; order Gigartinales; family Solieriaceae; genus Kappaphycus; species Kappaphycus alvarezii. The sequence continues at coordinate 200,748 of NADL03000530.1, read as the reverse complement.
AAGTATGAGTGGTTGGCGGGAGTTATTGACACCTGGGAAGATGAGGGCTGTCGATGCTTTCTGGTTACTCTACGCGAACTGGGGAGAGGCAATTTTATTGTAGATATTCACGTTTTAATAATCCACAATCTTCCAGCAGTTGGTGCACTGTCTGCCATAGGGGGTAAAACTGAAATTCGATTTTAAACAAATTTCAATTAATTCTCACTTTTTCGGAAACCCCTGCAAGTCTATTTCTGTTTTTGGCAGGTAGAAACCGTTTACATCAGTTTCAGGTTTCGGCCGGGTTCGCCGAAATCTGGGATTTGTTCAGGGGCAGTCCCTTCGTAATTCGTTATCGGTAATTTGCTGTAATGTCTTTATGTTATGTTTTTTAATAAACTCGGTTCAATCTCGGGCAGAAATACATCTGTTTACCTAGCCCTTGATTCTGAGAATAACGCAGATTTTGAGTCCAAATCCTACAGCTATTGACGTCTCGAAGATTGACATCAATCGTTGAGACGAAAAGCCTCCATCCCATCACCAAATCCCGGAACAAAAGGTGCATCAGCGTAAAAATTACCAAGGGCTTCACCTCCCAAATCCCTGTGAAACGAAGGCCTAGATATAGTTCACAAGTGCCGTTGTGGCCATCGATCGGGGAGCAACCATTAGTGATGCCGCCGAAATTAACCGACTAACGTTGCCCACATTATACTATCGACTCAAGCACTTAAACCAGAAGCACAAACGCAGATGTGCCTTGTCAGTTGAGGTGAAACAGTTGCCTCACTGATAAACGACTGAACATAGAATGTATTTACGCTGGGATGTAATGAAGTTACCGAGGCCATTAAATTCATTGCTAAAGCCATACAAGCCGACCGCCGCTCAAGGTTGCATTCCGTTAACAACCGGCCGGTTTACAAGTTTCTAAGCAATTTCTTAGGCAGGAACATATATACATAAGGCGGTACGTGCTATACGAGAAGGGAAGGAAAGGGGATAACCGGAGTCCTCGGTTTCGTTTTTCGCTGTTCAGAAGGCTACCGACGTTCACGCTTTCGCTCGCTCCCCGACCCGTTCCCTTTAACCACGTGAGTAAGCGCGACAATGTCGCCAGAGCACGTCTGGGCTTCGCAAACGTATCTGGAACGGCTAAGTGGTGCGTTATTAGGCTCGGTTATTGCCCAGTCTGCGCGTCTCGCTCGTTACCCCTCTGTCTGTCACGCCCTTTCTTCGCTACGTTGCTACTAACGTCAAGAGACCCCAAGTTCATTTTGGCCTCCGCGGCTACCAAACCAGCGTCCTGGGCTCTCTAATGTATTCGCTGAGCGCTACCGTCGGCTCTATATCACATTCTCGTTTGTATCATGAATAAGTGCTTCGCCAAAATACTGATCGGCCTAATTTCGATACAGTCGAGCTGCAGAGTTTCGTTCTATTTTGTACCGAAAAACGACAAACTTTTCCGCAGAAGAATGCTTTTCCTTCAACGCGTTGAAACAACATGTGTGAAGCAACAGGGAACACGGTTTACAACAGTCGCCTTTTATTTACACCTGCAGCAGCTCTGCAGAGATTTCAATGTTGCTTGGAGGGAACGTTACCGGGCCGGTACAGTATGTAAGATGAAGTACAGACGTAGTTGTAAGCCTGCGTTTTCATCTGGTACCCAAACTGAATTTATTGAGCCTTTTAAATGACGCAGATTTTTATTGTTCCTCAGGGGACGAAATAATAATTTCTGACACACCATGTTACGCCTTGAATAGCGCTCTAGCGCTAGAATACTCAAATTCATAGGAAGATGATAAAGCGAGCTCATAGATGTGTAGAAGGCAACTTATTGTCGGCGGCCGGGCAGAACAGCGCCAGAGTAGATCTGACCAAGCGTCTTCAGTTCCTTTGATGTGGACGCAGGTTTATTTGTACACTGAAATCCGGAAAGAACAGCGCAATACCTTGCGTATTTTACTCTGGTGCATATCTGTGACCACTGACGTGAAGTCGAAGATATCAATCAAACTGTTGTGATCTGAGTATAGATAGAACCCTTCCGGGTCCGCCAACAGCGAGTGAATGCGCTTTATAGTTGCCATTGACCTGCATTACAATTCCTAACAGTGGCTCAGCAGGTCTGAATTTGATTTAACGGGCGAAAGGGCAACTAAAGTTGTTCGTGGCGTTTCTAGTTGTACCATTTTGGCAAATCCGAGCGTAGTGTCTAAGACATGATACCAGATCAAAACATGTCTGAGGCCTCAACACAAAGCCGTGCGGCTGGACCCTTATGTGCACGAGTAAGTTGGTTCGCCAGAGAAGATCCGAAGCGGTTTAACACTTCCGGCGAGCGTAGTGTCTAAGACATGATACCAGATCAAAACATGTCTGAGGCCTCAACACAAAGCCGTGCGGCTGGACCCTTATGTGCACGAGTAAGTTGGTTCGCCAGAGAAGATCCGAAGCGGTTTAACACTTCCGGCGAGCGTAGTGTCTAAGACATGATACCAGATCAAAACATGTCTGAGGCCTCAACACAAAGCCGTGCGGCTGGACCCTTATGTGCACGAGTAAGTTGGTTCGCCAGAGAAGATCCGAAGCGGTTTAACACTTCCGGTTCCTTCTTTTGTCAACCCGCTGCAGACAATAGGATCTCGGAAATCCGGCGCTTGGTGCGCGCATTCGAGTTCTCGAAGACTTCCCTCAAGAAACTGTGCAGTGAGCCGCTGAGAGCTACGAAGCTGGGAATAGCAGTATTACTCACTGCTGTGCAGATGAAAATGCTGCCGATTGGTTCCCGAAATTAGTCGCGCAATCCAATAGATTCCTTAGATACTGCTACGATTAACATAATGCATGAGCTAGACAGAAGTCTTCCGCGTCAACGAATATTTTTCGAAAAAACAACGTTTCGCAGGATCAAAGTTCAGATTTCAATCTTTGAAAAGAGTTAACAGCTTTTGTATCGTATATAAGAGATCGTAGATGATAAAATGATGCGAAAGGATCTCATCGAGCCAATAGAGCACATTGGTGATCAAATATGAAGGTAAGTTGGAATCGAGAGTAGACAGAAGACAAGTGACCTCAGTGATCGTGCCGAAAACGTATCGGAGTGAAAAATCCGTCCTGCGTTACGAATAAATGGCATTTTGGGTTGTCTACGTGGATTGGTAGTTGCCAATAGCATTGTGATAGATCCAATGTAGCGTGGTAATTCGACAACGCAATTGAATGCAATTCATGTTAGTTAATTTGAATTTGAAATCCGTTATTCTGCTTAAGCAAGTTTCATAGGGCGTAGGTTTACTGTGAAGGGTAACTGCCAGCAAAAGTTCGGTGAGTGGGTCTTGAAAGGAAGGATTATCGAGACTCTTGAGAGTTGTAATGGGAAATTAGTTCTCCTTACGACTCCAAGTACGCAGCTTTACTCAATTAGAACGAACATATATACACTTTCGACGTCATACCTTAGTCTCAATTCCTGACATTTTTTCGGACTTTAGTCCAAAGGGAGAAATCTTGTCCACAAACTTCTTCACCATATTCCTCAACCACAAATTACTTATCAGCTTTCCAATTTCAGCAATGCTGACGAGATCCCTTTGATCTTATCTACGCAATAAGGTCTACGGCATGATACGCATGTCACATTGGACAACGATGAACCGTTTGATCCCATTGTCTCCCAACACTAACTTACTCAGAACGTCCTTCGGGACGAGAACCGGTGCTCAAGCCCAATTATATGTGAGGTTTGCATACGCCATGCCGCAGGGGAACAGTTCTGCAAAACTTTTCTTAAGAAACTGCCGCTGATGTTATGAGTACTTTCTTAGCTTGACACGTTCTGGAAGACTTTCTGGTACGAGTTCAATATGGTGTTAGTATATAACTACCAGTAATACCGTGGAGAATATCTAGTTAATAATTCCTACGTTCTGGTTGAGCGGCGAGCAGAGCTCTTTCTTATCGCATTCGAGGATTCTGTTGACTTCGGCTTTCTCACCCTGCTCCTTGAGGATAACGTGGACGCCCGCTTCTTCCGCGTTGGCGTCACGCACGTGTATCAGGGACGGCTTCGGGAAATAGTAATCCATCAAACCTCTCTCAAAATCGTCGACCCTAGGACGAAGATTGTCCCTTTCGATGGTATATTCATTATCCTTATTAGACTGAAAAATGAGGAGACGGCCGAATAATTTCGGAAAATGCTTTCTTTTTATGCCATTCAAATAAGGGAAATCTGTTCGTTCAGAAACTAGCAGAATCCCTCGAGTAATGTCCGAGTGTCTACAATGAAATGACATAGAACTGGTGAGCAGATGAATAGATCACCTCACGTCAGATCTGCTTCAGCCACAAGAGAGTTGAAATTCAATAGAGCGAGATTTGGAGAGGAAAGGAAATGGATAACGTACGGATAAGTCCAGATGCGGAGCGTAGTAAATATTTGCGGCGGGATGCCACCTTCAGAATATGACAGTTGAAGGACTATTGGTTCGTTGCGACGGATTTTACCAAATATATTGATCGAAACTTGCTTAACGATATTGGGTAGACGATCTATTGTTCAGATCCATAATTGAAGCGACAGGTGGCAAGCATAGACTCGGAGCCTTCAGCAAGACAGATGGTACTGAACATATTCAAATTCAAATAAGAGATTTCCGAAAGCCTTTTCGTTGCGATGCAAACAATGTGATTATGCTTCAAGCGAGTGTCCGCCACCATCCTATTTTCAGCCGTTTGGCGAAGATTTCATCAATCAGAGCTTTTTTCATGGGGCAATCTGTTAGGCGCGCGCGAATCGGAACGGATTTTTTTGTCTTCGTCATCTACCCACTTTTTATTTACTGCAGTTCCTCCCTTTGTCCAAAATTGGTTGTAGTTCTGGTCCTTCCTCGCCCTCCCTCATTTTAAGCAACTTCCTTGGGAGAATATCTCTACTTACTTGTCCTTGATTATCCGTTCTGCGGTCCTCTCCAAATTCACTGTCATTCTATCTAGATATTTCAACACTGTATCTACCCCTCTAAATCGATCCCGAATCAAGTTCTTTTTCCCTTTTCGCTTATCTTCTTCTCCAAATTCATTTTTTGAGAAAAAGGGCGCAAATGCACTACTACAAATTCCCTTTTAGATTTATTTTACCTATTTCAAATCTATAGAATGCGCCCTCGGGAGCCTATTTAAACCCCTTTATTCCAAGTTTCAAACCATCCGGATCATTTTACTCACTACCCCTCTCCCCCTACCCATTAGAAACACCCTCAATAGCCTGCTACTCCCTAAAATCAACCAAAATGGACAACCTATGCCCCTCCAGAGTCATTTCCAAAAAGCGCCACCCTCGCCCTCTAAACGCCATTCCGTTACTTCCTTTCGGCCCTACTGACTACGATGAGTATCTCCGCCGGCAAACCAAGAAGAAGGTGATCTAGTTCGTTCGTCGCTTGTTCATGGAGGATGAGGCGGAGGAGATAGGTGGGGCGGGAAGGGGAGGTCGAGGAGGGAGCTGGGGAGACATTTGAGGAGTGGGCAGCCCCGGAATTGGTTTAAGAGAATGAGGATAAAGAGGAGGATGAAGAGGAGGACGAGGAGGATGAGGGGGAGGGAGACATGGAAAGTGTTGGAATGGTGAGGCGGGGGCTGGACAGTATGGCCCGGGTGGTCCCGTCGCTGGAACCGGATGGGGGCATCTTTAATGGTTTAGATATCTCCCAGGGGGAAATAAAGAATTATGACCCATTCGCGGATATCTGTTTGGACTGCTTGGGTAGCATGGATATTTTGGAGTTGTTTCGGTCTGATCAAGAGGATGGGAAATGAGAGGACTAGATCGATTGTTCGTTTCTTAAGTATCTTTTGTTTAGAGTATATCATACACACAAAGTGTTCTTATGCAGTCACTGGTATCTTTTGTAGTTCTTTTTGGAGTCTATTGGTAGCCAAAAGTCTATATAAGCTGGGTAAAATGCTTCCTCTTGGAGAGGTCAAGCAATTTGGCAGACAAATTCAAGTCAAGTCCCGAGTAGTAGGAAGTTGAAAGTCAACTTCAGACCCAAGAACCATTTTTCTTACGCTGGTCACAGAGCATCAGTGGTAGACCCTGCTCCTTCTATACTCGCTTGTAGCCCTCCCAACTGAAGTCCTTATCCACCACTTTTTGTTCGTTCAACTATACCACAGTAGCACTTTTGTCGCTTGCAACACCTCCTTGGGATATTTGGTTCCTATTATCTCTTCTCCCGACGATTTATCTCTATTACAATCATTGCATTTTTTCAGAAAATGATGGCTCCTATGTGCATTTTAAGGTTCATATTGGCAAAGAGACGCTTCTTGGGGCCCATCAGTAACTTTAAAATCTTCGGTTCAATCGTAATGGCGAATTTAGGTGGTCTTTCTGCGTTCTTTTTTTCTTTCAGATGCTTCAGTTCTTTTTACCTCATTGGAACTGATACAAGCCATTTATATGCCTTATAGAGCTGTACACAGCGCTAAATGAAGGCTTCGAATTCATTTATTCGATTACTGTGCCCGAATGGAAGATCGGATTCGAGAGGCATGCGCAGCGCTTCTCGGCGCAAATCTGGTCTTACTTGGGGGATTGAGATTCTTGTGTTTTCTTTGATAATTTAACTTACGCAATGCTTCCGAAATATGGCTTGATTGGCGAAAAAAGATTTCCGGTACTGCTGACATCATTTTCATCCCGCATATCGATCTCGAGCTCTGATAAAACAGGACATTTCAGCTTATTGATCTTCAGTATTGTGTTCGAGGTTGAAGCCTCTATCTCCAAGTAGGCACGTAATTTTCCATCTTGTAGCTCGCCAAAAGTAGATACACTCGGAATGAATCCAAATGCAAGAATCGACTCTATATAACATTGATCTAGGCAGGGCTTGAACGTAATGGGTCGAGCAACAACTGTAAATAACGCACCAGACACAATCTGACTCGCGAAAGGCGCTGGTTTCTGCACTCAGATGCATTTACAATTCAGAAAATTAAGTATTATCTCTGCGGTCACCTGCTCGAGACGCAGGTATGCGATCGTCGTCGTTACACTTGCCGAATTTACAGTGAATGGGCAGGCGTGTTGGAGGTGTCACTTTGCATGTTGATTTCGGGCGTAGCGTCTTGGTGGGGCTTCATTGTCCTCTTTTCAGGGCTTATGTTGTAAATGAAAATTTGGGCAGGCTGCGCAGGCTGCGCTGGCTGAGCTGGCACTCTGCGCTGGCTGGGCTTGCATGCTGCGCTGGATGAGCTGGCATGCTGCGCTGGATGAGCTGGCATGCTGCGCTGGATGCGCTGGCTGCGCTTTCACTGTAATTACAATTTTATTTTCAATTATTTTTAGAGGGATTCTTTGCACCGTACTGTAGCGGTGCCGATATGGCACATAGGTACTGTATAGGTGCTACGAACTGTGAGGGTTGAAAACTCCGTATAAGGGGCTGTTTGCATGAAATGTTAGGAGTACTCGGGGGCCAGCAAGCCCTAGGGGGACGCTCACCAAACTAAGTCGCACACGACACAGAATGTAAAGGGAGTTGGCAGGCAGGTCTACCGTAGCACTTTAGTCGCTCGCAACTACTCTCATCTCGGGTAGTTGGTGGTTCCTTTTTCTTTCGGCGCCATTTTCACCCTATCGTTTTTTATTTCTGTCGATGGTTGTTGCACCGGTAGCACGATACTTGGCGGTTTGTTTGTAAGGTCTGGGAGTTATTCAGTATCTATAATAGCTTTCGAATGATGGACCTCACAAATGCTTACTTCCATTTCAAGGGTACCAGGAGTAAGGACGTGGAAGAGTTCCTCTATACATATGTAAATGTTTTGATGAGAGGTAAGAAAGACAAGGAGAAGGCTTCAAGTGCTTTTCCCTATTTGTCTGGCGACGCGAGGGTGAAATTACAGGGCAAACTTTATAATCGGATGGTCCTTAAATTAAAATGGTCATGACTTTAACAAAGTTTGTGCATGGCTAGTAAAGGAATACGCAAGGGCGGTAGAGTCCGATGAGATGATTCGTAGGGCTATCGAATCTCGTTTAGATTTCCAGGATTTGTTGGGTTCATTGGTTAGGGTGTGCAGTCTCTACGAGAAATCAGGTTTCAACGACGAAGCAAAGTACGAGATGCTCCGCAAAGCATCGACGATCGACAAACGCCTGGCGGACTTCATTCTTACTAAAGGCCCTCGCGAGTTCAGAGATCTAAAGGGTATAATCGTGGAATACGTCAGGAACGCCGAGACCTTCCAGTCGCTGGGTTCCCAGCACGGGGAAAGCTATGCGATGAAAGTTATCTTTGACCCCGAGCCGAATTACTCCAGGCCCGCCACGAGTGCAACGACATCGGAATCTGTTCGGAGCGACGTCAGGAAGCTCGGGGAGAAAATGGGGAACCAATTCGACAACAGCTTGGACTTGATAACTTCGCAAATCGAGAGCCTCACCCTAACCATTATGAAGAATCAGACTGCGAACCCGAAGTCGGGAGACGTATGTTCCTATGGGAGCAAGCCGAGAAACTTCGCTTACCGGTGTCCTGAGAACCCGCACCAGAACACACGTTGCAAAACATGTGGCCGGTGCAGGCATCATGAGACTAATTGTTGGTCGAAGAATAGGCGTCAGGTTGGAATACCGGAAACGAGGGTAGAATCCAGACCCGAGCTGAAGCTGTAAAATACGGACAAGAGAAGGGTCCCGTTAACGCGGGGACGGTTTCAGTCGCTCGGGAATCCGAGCAGATTAGCGTTACCAAATGGGACGCTGAGGGGAATGTGCTATCGAAAAAACCAAGGCTAGACCAAGACCCACTGTAATATATCCCAGAGCCCTCGTTTTCTCGAACAAAAAGAATGAATTTATTAGCCCTAGAGGTTCCTTTGGCTATGAAAGCGAAAAAAACATGGAAAATGCGGAAGCGGCGGTTTACGACTAGGGATGTGTTAGGATACGTTGAAAAATAATAGCTATTATCCGAGCCCGGTACGGCTCCATCCCGTATGACTTTTGGACAGCTACTGAGGAGGGATGCGGAAAATGCGAGGAAAGAGTTGAAGAAGGTCCTGAGGCCCGGGAAGACTAAAAAGGGGAAGAGGGCTGCCGTCTCTTCGGCAAAAGCTACCGACAGACGTCTTAAGTTCTCACAGGCTTTATTTGACTCTGGAGCAGTCTGAAATCTTATTTCAGGGGATCTTGTCGTGGAACTGGGCCTTGAAATGCTTCCGACCACTAGGAGGATTACTGTCGCAGACGGGACCGTGTCTAACTTCCCCGGCATTATAGAAAAAGTTTCAATATTCTTTTCGGGGATGAAAGTGAGTTTGGACTTCCTAGTGATGCAAGACTTTCCTTTTGACACAATCATAGGGTGCCTAACAATGGATCAACTGGAAGCTTGTATCGACCTGAGGAATCAAATAGTCTCAGTCGAAATTGACGGGAAACAGGTGAGGCTGCCATTGAATTACGACAAAGGAACAAGTTTGGAGAAATGGGGTGGGACCAATAGCGAAGATTTAACATCCAGTTATGATAGCGATGGCTCCGAAGTCACGATGGAGAAAGAGCTAACCGAACGGGACGAAAAGAAAATTCTGAGCTTCGCCTGCTGCGATGCAGATCCCGGCTACCGTACGGGTTTCAATAGGACAACGAGGCCCGAACAAATCTACGAATACGTAGCCTTATGCGAAGATCGCACACGAGAAATCAAAGGACGCCACATGATAGCAAGAGTAGGCCGTGGGTGCTGCCCGCTGGCGCACAATGGCTGCGTAAGTACAGATCGCTCAGGAAAAAACACTGTGGCGGCAGTCGAACATATTCTACCCGCAGCTAACAAAAATTCCAAGAGAGAACCAATTGATAGGACCATAGAGGTTATGAGCAAATTGGAAAAATTGAAGGCCATTCATAACAGACTGAAGCGCCTTTCACTCCCTGAAGCGGAGAAAATTGTCTCAATACTTACCTTAAACGAGGTGATCTCCTGGAACGCTTGGGACTTATGGCTGGCCCAAGTCCCTGTCACGCACTCATTTGAGCTGACTAATACTGACCCGGTTTATCATAGAAAAAGACATCAACCACCAAAATGTGAAGGAATCGTACAAGAAAACGTCGCTAATATGCTACACAACGGAATTATTAGGCCGACATCGTCAGCTTGGTCTGTTGTGATCGTTCCTAAAACGGATGGTAAGTCGACGTTTTGTGTCGCTTATCGCTTACTTAACCAAATAATAATCCCCGATCGATTCCCCCTCCCAAATATGGAAGAGATTCTAGAAGAATTGAAAGGAGGGCGCTTCCTTTCGTCTATAAATTTGTACACAGGACATATCTCTGAAGAATGCAAAGCTATGACGGAGTTTACTTGCAAACAAGGCACGTTCAGGTTCGAAGTGATGCCATTTGGTCTTATAAATGCAGCTGCTACATTTAAAAGGATGACGAATGAAGTATTGAAGGGTCTCTCTTTTGTAAGAGTGTATATAGACGACGTGGTGATATTTTCGGAAACACTGGAGTCCCATCTGGACCACATTAGGGTAGTGATGGAAAGCATATCACGGTATCACTTGAAAATCAAACTGAGCAAGTGCTTCTTCGCACAACTCTCTATCAAATTACTTGATCATGTGGTGGACGACAGTGGTATTGGGGTTGACCCAGAAAAGACCTCCAGGATCAAAAATGCTCCCAGGCCGACTTCTAAAACCAAGATGCGTGGCTTCCTTGGCCTGGCATCGTACTACAGACGTTTTATCCAAGATTTCGCTAAGATAGCCGCCCCTCTACACAAATTAACTTCAAAGACCGGAAAGTTTGTCGGGGCCCAGAAATGGAAAACGCTTTCGTCGAGCTAAAACGTAAATTGTGCGAACCACCCGTACTCTCATATCCGGACTTCGAAAAAACATTCGTCTTCGAAACTAACGCTTCGGAGCACTCAGTCGGGGCGGTGTTGTCCCAGAGAGATGAAAACCTATAATAACACCCAGTATAGTTTGCGAGTCGTACAATGAATGGTGCCGAAAAAAGGTACACAGTATGCAAGAAAGAGGTGCTGGCGGTGGTGTTCGCGCTAAAAAAATTCCGAGTCTTCCTCCTCTCACTAGAAAAGTTTGAGTTGATAACAGACCATCAGGCCCTCAAATCTGCGTTCAAAAAGAAAGACATCCACAACCGTTTGGCTCGATGGCTCGACTTATTCGCAGAATACCGATTTCAAATCATTGACCGACCGGGAAAAGTAAACCAGCCAACAGACTTTCTTTCCAGATCCAGTGGTCCCAAAGGAAACGTCGCAGACGCAGGAAAACATAGTGCCGAAGTAGCCATCGTCGATAGGGATGGATCGGCTGAACTCGGAGCCAAATTAGAATCCCTTTTCAATTTCTGACTGGGCTGGAGATCAAGAAAACTGGTGTGGAACACAGGGACTGGGTGAGATGAAACCAAAAAGTATTTTCGGTATGGGAAAGAAAGCTATTTCGGTTGACAAAAGCAGATCCCCGGCTAGTGGCTCCAATAAGAAAAAGAAGTGAGATTCTGAGAACCTTCCGTGATGAATTAGGCCATGGGGGCATTAGCACAACGAAAAAATTCATCACGGAAAGATTTTGCTGGCCGGACGTTCACAGAGACATCTATAACTTCGTGAAAAGTTGCGATGGCTGCCAAAAGTTCACTTCAGTCCAAAAATACAAATCCACTCTCAGTATTCCTATTAGCGGGCTGTTTGATATATTCTCCCTGGATTTCGCCGGCCCATTCAAGAAAAACCCTTCTGGGAACAAATACCGTCTCATAGGAGTTGAGCACCTGACAGGTTGGCCATCTGCAATGCCGGTTAAGGACTCCACCGCCGAGGCAGTCATTGAATTTATAAAGAAGGAAATAATCGACCCTTTTGGCCTGCCTACGAGAATTATTTCGGACAACGCGCTTTGCTTTACGGCTACATCTCTTGCCAAATTTATGAGGAAAAACGGAATTAAGAGCAAAAAGGTCCAGGCCTGTTGTCCTATATCTAACGGGGAAGCCATATCAAGGATCATGTCAGGAAACGACGCCTCCTGGGATGACGCTTTTGTACGGTTAGAGGCTTAGAAAAGGCAGCGAGGGGCGCTCCCCATTTGAGCTAATGTATGGAAAGGCCCCTAGAATGGTACAAGAGGATCTTTAAGGTGCTAGCATGGAATCTAAGGGGAGAAAGACGGGGCTCCTAGCCCCCGAAAACTGGAGCTGCAACCGGGCCAAAAAGAGGAAACAAAATAAGGGCCCCCCTGAACTACCGCGGACATTTGCTGTCGGGTCAAAGGTTCTGGTCATTCATGGTAAGGCGTTACAATAGAATGTGAAGTGGCCCGCATTCCGTACGAAGTATTCCAATCCGTATGTTATAACAAAAGCAAGGCACAAACATTACGAGCTCTGCTCAAGCTCTGGGAAGAGGTCGAGGTGGGCTATTCATGCACGACGACTCATTCCGTATCATGAGAGAACGGAATATCTTTGTATGATTGGCACCTACACTGTCCTAAGGAATGTACCAGTCCACAACTACATGATGCTCAGAATTGGCGGAAGGCGAGCAGGGCAATGGATTGGTCCATTGACGAGAGAAGATGCCGAGACTCAAGTGATTCTACATTTCTTCATGAATATAGCACTTATTTTCAGGGCTCTAATGGGTCCATTCCTTTCTGGGCACGACCAAAATTTATTGCTAAGGGTATTTTTTTCGTTTCAAAATGGAGGGTTCGCCGACGCTGGTCTAGAATTTGCAAAAGTCATATACCATTACGCCATGGGGCGTTCAGGCGCATTTACCCCCGGGGAACTGTCGCCGACATACTTCAACGTCGTTCGAAACCCGTTTTGGTTTCTGGAATCCCACTTACACATCGAAATTTGGGGCTATTACCTGGCCCCGGATGTAAAGTATAGGATAGTCCGCTACCCGCTGTTGGATCCCCACGTGCCGCCACCCCGGAGGGTAACGCAGAATAGGTCGAAAAACCCCCTGAGGAAGTAATGATGGCCCGAGATGGGTCTTTGGAAGCGTCCAGTCACCAGAGAAGGGGCCGCGAGCGGACTTCGGGGGAGCCACAGGCCGTTATGAGCACCGCCAGAGGTGCGAGTGACCTTTCGGCAGGCGAAGCTTCTTGTTACGCATCCAAAACCCCACTGTACAACTATAGACAACACATAGTCGCTAGGAAGATGGTTCTACGTGGCTCCGCGACCTTAAAGGCGATGATAAAGACGCTCAAGTCATTTTTTATTTCGTGTTGAGTATTTGTCTCTTTTTCCGGTCCCTCCACGGAGCGCACCAATCATACGACGACGCACTCTTGTTGATGTGTGTATTCTTCTCCTTTAGGGAACCCTTTCTACGGGATCGTCCGGACGAGTTTGTATACCACATAATTATTTCACTACGGGAAAGTTCGGATCTGTGAAAGGGAAAGAATGTATTCGACCCCACCTTTCCGTCATCAAGCCGATATATGAGTTCATGAAACCAAGTGAAGTACCCGTCACAAGAACGTACTTCTTGGAGCACCATATTGGCAATAGCCTACTCCCTCATCCGTTCGACAGGCCTTGCATTCTCGAAAACAGGCTGAGGGCATCGGAAGAAGAAACAGAAGAGCAATGACGAGCCGGGACGTTCGTCTTGAGCAAGGGGGCATGTTGTAAATGAAAATTTGGGCAGGCTGCGCTGGCTGAGCTGGCACTCTGCGCTGGCTGGGCTTTCATGCTGCGCTGGATGAGCTGGCATGCTGCGCTGGATGAGCTGGCATGCTGCGCTGGATGCGCTGGCTGCGCTTTCACTGTAATTACAATTTTATTTTCAATTATTTTTAGAGGGATTCTTTGCACCGTACTGTAGCGGTGCCGATATGGCACATAGGTACTGTATAGGTGCTACGAACTGTGAGGGTTGAAAACTCCGTATAAGGGGCTGTTTGCATGAAATGTTAGGAGTACTCGGGGGCCAGCAAGCCCTAGGGGGACGCTCACCAAACTAAGTCGCACACGACACAGAATGTAAAGGGAGTTGGCAGGCAGGTCTACCGTAGCACTTTAGTCGCTCGCAACTACTCTCATCTCGGGTAGTTGGTGGTTCCTTTTTCTTTCGGTGCCATTTTCACCGTATCAGCTTAACCGCAGATGGCGATCATCAAATGAGTCTTGCTTGCTGTAACAATCAATGTATTAAACGATGCCAGGCGATAGACGGCACTAATCTCTTCAAGAATCCGAAGGCCATCGTAGACTTTTATTCAACAATTTCCCTTTTAGCTTCTCGAGAGCCAAAGTGGTCCTCTGACATAGATACGCAGGGCAAGCTGTACTGTTTAATGCGTCATGCGTCCTCGCCTGCCTTGAACCGTCGATATAGTCACAGGGTCACGGAGGCGCAGACTCGTTTCTGTTTTCTCCTTTCCTTCTTCGCAAACTCCATTTGGATTCCTCTCGTTAGAAGTGTCAGACGACGAATTAAACTACCCTATAATTCCCCCCTTTTTCTGTATATCACGTGTAATACCGAATAAGATATGAACATACGGTATGTATATGTATGTGCAAATTTAAAACTCTTTTGGACTACCGAGGAGAGCTGGGTACCTACGCAGTTATAGGCCATCCACAGGGCGGCTGCTGGTAGGTCTACTGCGAACACACTAGTGTCTGTGGCGCCCTTGAGGCTCTTATTGAGTCTCTTGTAAAGTGCCAGATGTACACGTGTGTGTGCATAGCCGCAACAATTAAAAATATCCACACCGCCATACAAATTGACTAGGTTTCACTGTCCAGTAAAATGAACCCCACATGCTCACCCCTATTTTAAGAACAGATTGTCCCCAAACTACCCCGAGAGGAAATATTGTTTACGGTAGCAGGCCCATTTAAATCTTTACTCTCCACAGTGGGCAAATTTGGGACATGGGTTAATGTGGGACATTTCACAACAAATCTAAAACAACCGAAAAAGCTACCAAAGTACAGTTTCTATGGCCATTAAAGTTGCAATTCGCAGTACAATTGTAGTGCTGGGAAGCAAGTACTCTCGAGAGTAGCACTTATTTCCGAGCCGTAGTCGCTTCCCGGACTCTGCAGACAGGAAAATTCACCATGCCACCCAGTATCATTCAGCAGGCTAAAAGACGGCGCGAGAGACTTCAAAAGGCTCAAGACCAATCCAAACGCCGCTACAAAGCCGTGGAACTCATTAAGAAAAAATCCCATTCTGTACGAGAGATTTCAAGGATGACTGAGGTATCCAAGACGTGTGTTGGAAAAATTAAGACGCTTTTTGCAGCAGAGAACACTGAAGAGCTGCAAAAACCGCTATCCGATGAACCTCAAGTTGGTCGCCCTTCTGTTCTCTCACAGACAGAAAAATAAATGGTCAAGGAATCGATGATAAAATATCTTCTCATGGTTTCACAGCTGATTTGCACAGCTTCAAGTATGTCCTCGGCCGGATAGCCGCAGATGGACGCGAAGGCTGGAAGAACGGCTTTCCAGGTCCAGACGCCAGTCGGACGTTCAGAGCTCAAAACCGGGATGTGACCTACCGTAGGCTTCGGAACAAGGAGGCCGCAAAATTGGCAGCTGAGCATGAGGCTCGCCTGAAAATATTTTTTAAGGAAATTGAAGGTCTGGAGCCGGAGAATCCTGGTCTACTCTCTAACTCTCTTCGTCTTTGGAACACAGACGAGACTGTTGTCGATGCAACGTATGGTAAGCATCAGTGGGTCTTTTTGTCGTCTACTGAGAAGTCTAGGGGTTTTAAGTCTATTTAATCATCTCACAGCTCCAATAAACACGTCACAGCGGTTATTGCAGCTTCTGCATATGGACTCCTGGCACTTCCTTTCTTTATCATTACAGGTAAACGTCTTTCTAGTAAGTGGTGGGCTCCGATATCAGGAAGTTTTCATACGAAGCCAAGTGGGATCATAGCAAGGTTCACGGAACCCGGTTGGGTCCCAGTTGACACTACCGTCATTAAGGTGTCCGGAAAAGGTTCTATGGAAGGTCTCATACTCGCTGCTTTCGTGAAGCACATCGATGACTACGCTCGCAAGTATCTTTCAAAGAAGGAGTCCTATATTTTGGTGCTAGACGGTCATGCGTCACGCAAGGACATAGAATGGAAGGTGGAGTGCGCAAATCTTAATTGCATGGCAGTTGTAAACGCGGCTAATACATCTCATTTCCTCCAGCCTTGTGATCAACAGATTAAAAAACGGTTCAAAGTGGCGATGAGAGAGATTCGGGATGAATTTGCTCGAAAAGGAAACGTTGATACGTCGAAGGTTAGCTTCAACTTTGCTTGCGCAATTTATGCTTTCGATACAATTACCCCGGTACATATCAAGTTATCCTTCCATGTCACAGGGAATTACCCTTTTGACCGGGAATTTGCACTGAAGTTTGGGAAACCATTCGAAGTCGCCGCAGCGAAAGCCGAAATTCAAGTCAAATGGCTTGAAAACGCCTTTATCGCATCCAGGATATGTGGAGTTGTAGCAAGACAGTCTGAAAAGAAGAAGTTCCAAGAGATTACCAATATCCTGCAAACTGCCGCTCCAATTTCAACAAAGCTTCAACGCGCCTTCTGTGCCTTGAAAAAACAAGAGACTGTGAACAGAATTGTTCATCGAGGCTTTGGTAGCAGCTCACATTCTACCTCAGACCATCGCGCATGCACGGGTGTTATCATCAACAAGAAAATCACGGTTCGCATTCTGGACCCCGCCGGGGCCAAGCGGAATGTGTCACTGTACTTAGAATTGTGGATAAGCAGATTGAAGAAACCCGTCGGGCTAAGTTGGCACAAGAAGCAGCCATAAGGGAACGGGAGAAGCAAAGTTTGCAAAAAGAACAAGAAGATAGAAAAAATCGAGTTGCGAATTGGCGCCATAAACTGCATCGGCACTTGGAAAGCGAACGTCGCATCGCTGCGGTAGAAAAAGAGCGCTTGTTAAAGACTAAGGCGAATAAAATTGGAAAATTAGTCGCCCTCGAGCAGAGAGAGGAGAAGAAGAGAGTGCGTGGTGGAATTGTCAGGAGAAGCTGTGGGGGTCGCAGACAAAGTGCAAAAGAGAAGGTAAATCCGATCCTTTCTTACCAGTTTGTTGCGTACTTGGTCTTTTTCGCCGTCGAGAGCGCCATGGAGACCCAAACCACCGCCCTGGTGGAGGCCCTGGAGGACGAGGAGTGCCCAGGCGAATTTGAAATGGATGGGGAGATTGCAAATGAGGTCGGAAGTGAATAAGACGGTGATGGGGAAGCTGTCCCAAATTGACCTATTTCCCTGTATATGCCGTTTTTGTCCGTTCATGCTATAAAACGTAGTAATTTGGGTACTCTTTGGTCGTTTTCAGTAAAAAAAGATACAATCTAGACCTCCTTTCGGTGAGGAATCGAACCGCGAAAAAAATGACTTCTCAACGTAGGAAAACCCTATTTTATTTTTATTTTCATGTTAGGTGTCGAGAATTTACCTACTGTGGAGAGTGAGAAAGATTCCAGGTTCCCTTAGTTTCCCCCAGTTTCCCCAGATAGTTGTATACGTATTCTCCAGATAGGGGTTCAGTTTTGACCCGAAATTCTGGAAATATTGGACCTTTTGTAAGTGTAGTGAGCAAAACGGCACTTGAGTACCGCGATATAGCATTGTATACTGTAGTACTGTACTTGGAAGCGCTGCACGTGCACAAATACAGTACATACTGCACTGTACTGCCGTTAATGCATACCATATTGTACAAATCGTAAGAGAGCCCAAATCCATGTACAGTACAGTACTGTATGTACAGTATGTTGTGCATACCAAACCACTTTACAGAATAGTACAGTACTGTGCTGCAGCTTTGAATTAAATTGGCAAGAAGCGAGCAGCTGAAGGCACTTGAGCCCAAGATATTGTGCAGTGTGTTGCTCGTCGTGGGAGGCAAGTTCGGTGGGAAGAGCAAAAAATATTGAGCCAAAGAAATAGCTGGACAGGTGTCGCTGATCATCCACGCAGTTGATTTCCTCCACAACAGTTCAAGCACACAAACCTCATGCTGGATCAAAAGGTGCACCAATCATCTCGAGATCCCACACTACTGTACTGTACAGCGCAATATATTTTGCTATGATAATTTTCGGGGTTTAGTTGGCCACGCCAGAAAAAAACAAACAAACATACACCAATCAACCAGTTCCAAGTGTCACATCATACTTGAAAACACCTCTCTGTTTCACCCGCTTGTTGGCCATGCTCTTCAGCCGTGCTTTTGCCGCCTGCAATGCGATCCTTCCAAAATCAATGCCGCACGTATGTATGCCCTCTGTTCACCGTTGGACATTCCCGTCGCTTACAGCTTTTTGGCTTACGACTCACCAGCCCCATTTCATTGTTCAACCTACACGTCATTCCTTGCAGCCAGTTTATACCCCCGCCCCCCGCCCTGTCTTCGCCCAGCCAATCTTCTTTTCAACCTACCGCCGTTCCCCGTTCCCCGTTCCCCGTTCCCCGTTCCCTTCACCCCAAACCCAACCCCAACCGCCCTTAAACCCACATTGACACCTTGGCGCCTCCACCGCAACGCCTTGTCCCCCACCATTTCTTCTCCCCACCTCGCATGGCACCATTCCCTCTTCCGTGACCAACATCCCACCATGGACGGTCTTCCGTTTCTCCGTTGGTTACGACGCCCTCCATTACCATCCCGTCTCTTTCGTCTCCAAGATCTTCCCGATGATGTTCTCGCCAGGATTATCTGTCAACTCATGCAACCTGTCCGTGTCGGCTACAACGCTCGTATAGTCGAAGCCAGTTTTATAGCAGCTCTTCCTCTCGCGCAAACCTCCACTCGCTTTCAATCTTTGGTCTACCAACAATTGAACGACTGTGAACTGTGGCAGAGCGGAAACATCGATGACTATGGCTTAAGTGCCATTGCACGTCATTCCAATAGCACTGTGAAACGCATGATTCTCCGAAAATGTGAGAGAATCACAATCTGCAGCTTGAGTGTCATGGCTAGGTGGTGTGATCAGATTCGCACCATCGATCTGAGTTATACGCGTATCAACGATCATGATTTAGCCGTCGTGGTCGAGGGGACGGCGAAGAGCTTGCGATCACTGTTGGTAAGGGGTTGCGTGCAATTGACGGATGGGTCGCTGGCATTGATCGGTCGCAGGTGTGAATTTCTAGAGGCGGTGGACGTGTGTGGGTTGCCCTTGGTGACGGATGCGGGTATGGGGAATGCTGGCCAGGGGGCTCGGGTTGGTATTGACTATGATTGTGTTTTCAGACTGCACAAAGTTGACGGATGACAGTTTTAGAAGTTTAGGGTTCTGGTGTAAGAGATTGGAGGTAGTCACATGCCGCGGTTTGCCATTGATTACGAATGCCGGTGTGGATGCGTTGTGCCGGGGGGGCAAGGGAGAATTTGGCCATCTTGGATATTCTGGATTGTGATCAGTTAAAAGTGAGGGGCGTGTTGGATAGTGCGAGGCAGTATTGTCCGCAATTGGCGAGGAGGTATGAGAGCGCAGAGGGGAGGAGTCTGAGACAAGTTGTGATTTCCAGTTTGTCCGGGTTTATCTTTCACGTGACTGGGAGTGATATTCACAATGGTAAGGCAGCCGTGTACTTTTTGTTGGTTGACTCTGGGACAAGCAACAGTTTTCGGGTGAGCATTGGAAGCTCGTCTTTGGACTTGACGAATTATGGATCGATTCTGGCTTCGTGTTTTGGTGAGGCGCCGAATGAACACGTGAAACAGACGTTGCTGACGTTGTATGGGTTGGACTTGGATGCAGATGATGAAGAGGCGCAGAGGGACGTCTGAGAGGTGTTACTTGCTTTAGACGGACGGGTTTGCTTCTAGATGCATACAGTAGGTTGAGTATTTGGCAAAACGGGGATTCTCGGTCCTAACCTTTGTTGATGTCGCGATCATAGATGGTGCGCTTCGGTTTGCCGGTGCCGGTGCCGGTGCCGGTGCCGCCGTGGAAAGTTGCGACCTGTACTGGACTTGTCGCGAGGAGGTAACAAGTGACGGGTCGCGCTCGAAGCGAGCATTATGGCGTCGGAAGGATAAGGTTAAGATGAGGAGAAGAACGGTCAGACCCTTATTCATTCTGCAAGATGCGCTTGAGAGTCTTTTTATGGGATTTTGTGGGGATACAAGTGGCCCACATGATTTACGTACGGTATCTAAAATGCCCTGCCCAGGGAGGAATAAAAACAATTGTGCATTGCAATCGCTTTCTTGGTCCTGTGCAAACTGCATTGTGCAAGTGCGATAGCGTAGAAACAGTAATTTTGTTTTAACTGCTTACAGAACTTTGCTATACTGTAAGCCACACACCTGAACCCCCGTAACTACGCAGTACTGTACTGTCTATATTATTGAAAGCTGCTTCTAGTCTTTTGGAAAGAAAGGGTGGTTCTAAAGGGACAAGATCAGCTCGTCAATGCAGTGTCTGCAGCTACGATCGGTTTGAGAGTTGCAATTGTCTCCGTAATGTACCACCAGCGCTTGATGTGATTTCGCCGTGACACAGCTACCTTCTCCAATTCGGAGGCCTTTGTCTCTTTCCAAACTCTCCCACCTCGACCATGCAGCTCAAATGCCTCCTCCCCACCCTCCTTCAGTCAAACTCCTGTCCCTTCCCGACGAAGCCCTGCTCCAAGTCTTTGATCGCCTTCTCAACTACGTTCACGTCTCCCGCCGCCGACGCATCTCCCGCACTTCTCTGGCCAATGCGCTTCCCCTCGCCGCTACCTGTCATCGTCTCTTCGCCCTCCTTTGCTCAATCCTCAACGACCTCGAACTCTGGTCCCCTCCCTCTATAACCGACTCTGGCCTCTTGTTTCTAACCAAATATGTCGGCCCTAACATCCGTCGCCTCATACTCCGCGGAACTCTTCTCACCCACTCCCTGTCGTCTCTTTCTTCTTGCACCGCTTTGCGCACGCTCGACCTCTCGTCATTGTCACAAGTCACTGATTCTCTCATGCATCGCTTGTGCGTGGCTATCGGCTCTACGCTACAGAGCCTTTTGATTCGCCGTTGCACTAGTTTGACAGACGCCACCTTACGCTCCATTGCAGACCACTGCGTCTGTATTTCTGCCTTGGATGCCGCCTCGTTGAACATTTCGGACCAGGCCGTCGGTTATTTGTGCGACCGTCGTGGCATCCAACTTCGAATTGTGATTCTTTCTTGGTGCCACGGCGTTTCTGATGCCAGTTTGCGTTCGCTGGCGAAAACGGAGGTTAAGGCACTTTTCCTGAGAGGTCTGAGGATTTCAGATGCCGCCGTCGAGGACTTGGTCAGAGGACTTGGTCACAACTTGTACTCGTTAGACTTGCTTGACTGCCCCAACTTGACCAACTACGTGTTCATGCATGTCAGGAGACATTGCGTTCACATGAGAAACAAGTTGACAAACGCGGAAAACAGGGCTATTTTTCAGAATTCTGTGAGCCTGCTTGACGGTTACATTCATGTTGTATCTGGGGTGACGCAGTTTGGGCAGCAGAGCACTTTGATTTGTATTGTAGACGCGGGGATTGCAAACGCGTTTGGATTTCAAGTGCTATCGGGACATTCAATTAGCTTTAATTCGGACGATGTGAAGATTCTTGCGACAAACAGCGGGCTGCAGATCACTGATGAGACGAGGGAGTTTGTCAGCGAGAGTTTTGGGATATCGATATGATAGTGCGGCAAGGTGAGGCATGGCGCGATGGGGAAGGGGAAAGTTTCGGGCGGATTGGGGTGCATTGTTTGATGAAGGATGGGATGGCACTTGTGACTCGGAGGGAGAGGAGACTGATTCTTTTCTGAGAGCGGGAGCATGGGATTGAACTGGTGAGCGGGACTAGCGACAGGCGCGAGGTTTCAAAATCGGGGAAAACTCGATTGAAACGGCGTGGAGTGGTTGAAATGGGTGAGGGTAGTTTGGGAGATTGAAAATTTTGACTGGTGACTAGGATGTTGTATAGTATGAAGATACTTGTGTAGTCAAGCATATTTAGTCAACCATGTAGTAGGTGTGTAGGAGAAATTGCGATGGTACGCTCCCCAATGGAAGGATTGCAGCAAATGGTGACGAGTTTCGATTGTTGGATGGGAGAGATTTTACGGGAATGGCGGGTAGATTTGGGTTGGGGGGAATATGACGGGGGGGCGTGCGGTAACATGAGTAAGGGAGATATCGTTTTTCTTTGATGATTGAGCGGAAGGAATTGCTGGTGGTTTGCAACGGAGAGTAGTATTGTATGAGTATGTGTTTGGGTGGATTGGGACGTTTATGGGCAAGGTGATGTACAGGACAGTGATTTGTTCAAACGTGGGACTGAGTATGAACGAATTGAGATATCTCAAGTTGAGTGGTTGGTTGGGCTTTGAGGAAAGCAAGGGAATGTGTTTCTGTCAAAGACAGACTATGTGATTTTTTGACTGATGTTGTCTCTGTATTGCTTGGTGATGGTTGGTGAAGGTGATTCAGCAGGCTACAAGAAAGACAAAAGGGGACAGCAGTGTAGCTACAGTAGGGGGTCGTCAAGAGGGTGGAAAGGAGGGGAGGGTGCAGGGCACAAGGTGATGCAAACGAGTATAGTGTCTGCATAGTGATACTTTTTTTTGCATTGTAACCCGAATGGTCATACAAATGAGCACAGCTAGAGTGATGATAAAAGGGGGGGACGGAAGAATTTTTCTGCAAAACCGTTGACGTTAAATTTGCGAGTGACGTCAGCGCAACAAAATTCCAGTACAGTACACAAGGAATACTGTAGTGTACAGCAGACTGTACTGTACTGTACAATGCTGGTGTATGGGCCGTTCGGAGGTTCTGGAGTGCCGCGCATTTATGAATTGCTTAAACCTTGGATGATGGGCAGCGATGATTGCTATTGGGTACAGTACAGTGCTGCGCCCTGTCGAATTGGACTCATCGGGACAGAAAGACTCATCATTACAGTACAACAACTGTAAGTGCAGGTGTCAGTCGTTGTAGACGGCCCCGTATGATAGTGATGCTGTGCCGTGGGAGCAAATGATCAAGTTTACAATACAGTTGTGTTCTGTACTGTAGATACGTACTGTAAACTATGAAGGAATCATGTTAGCTGTATCGTGGTACGCAAGCAAATGTCAAAGCACATTCGTCGAATTGACAATGGAGAATTTTTTTCGGCACCATTGAGCAATTCCAGCGGTCCTCAACTTACTTGTCCTCTTCCAGACCGTTCGCTACACGGACGTCAAGCAGAACATGACCAACTTCCAACTGCTACAATCTTTCCCCCTGCATCCTCGCCCTTTGCTTCATCTGGAGAGACTTGCTCTTGTGCGACAGGGCACCTTTGGACCGCTCATTTTTCTGCCCACATGACCGTGCACTTCATCTGCAATCATCTCTACCCGCGTCTCTTCACTTGACTCAAAGGCCAAACCAGTGTGCCCCATTCCATTACTTCTCCCCTTTGACCGCAATCTCCATCAACACACATCATTCCCACACCATCACAGCCCAACCCTCCCCCTTCCCTTTGTTCACTACGCCATGCCATTGCATTTACACTCTCAACTCGCACATTCACGGCCAAACAACTTTGTCAACTCCTTTACTAGGCATTCTCCTCTCTTATTCCCGCTGCCCCTTGTACTCCCCCCCTATACACCAAACATCAATATCCTTCACACTTCTCGCGTCATTCGAACCACTCTACTCAGTTCGCAATCCACCTCCCATACCGTATCACCCTCCCCATCCTAACCCTCTCACACCCCTCACCCTAACACCGCCCTCCATCTCCCCTCTCCTCCACTATTTGTACCCCACCCTTATCCACTCTCGCATCCCCACCCTATTTCTGAATTTCCAAACCTAACGTCTTGGCCTTCCAATTCGCTTCACAGCACCCCTCCCCCCTCCATCCCCCCAGTCCCCCATTCCCATTTCACTCCCCGACTCGTCTCCCCGACCACACCCCTCAAATCGCCCCCTTGCCCTCTGCCCACCATTGCACACCCAATTCTATTTGTACCATGAGCCCATTCAAGAATGCCCTTCACAGTTGCTTTAACAACACTCCACCGCGCCCGCAGCACAACGAAAATCTCCTCTCCACAAAGTTTCAGCACATCCTCTCATTCTCCGTTCGCCACCCCCCGCCTCGCCAGCCCTTCACTCCCTCTGAAAACTCCATCCGTACATCTCCACACGCAACACATTCTTCCTGCAACGACACCACCACCTATTCTCGTCCAATCACCCGCCATTTTGCCCGCTTACAAAGACAGCAGCAGCAGCAGCAGCAGCAGCAGCAGCAGCAGCAACAACAACAAAATCTCAAATACAATCCACAAAACAACACTCAACCCTTTGACACTCCTGTTGCATTGCAACAGAACGTCTCCGGTGCCCACCCCTGCATGACTGCTGCCGCCACCGGCAAGCGAAAGTCCTCATTTCCAGTCCCCGGTGAGACAAGCCCCATTTCCAGCTGTCACGTCCACACCTTTGCCCCGCTCAAGAGACCGCGCAAAGAGAAAATGGTTCGTCTTCTCGACCTTTCCGAGGACATTCTTGTTAATATCATGACCCACGTCATGACTCCAGCAAAGGAAGGAACCCGCAGAATTGTCACCGAGGAAAGTATCCGCGCAAGTCTTCCCCTGGCTACTACGTGTCACACGCTCTATGATATTTGGAGGCACTCCATGCATGACCTTGAGCTATGGGTCTCGGGAAAGCTTGACGACCGCGGCCTGAAAGCTATTTGCAAGGGAAATGGACGTGGAATTCATAGACTAGGATTGCGAAGATGTCGCAACATCTCCCAAAGGGCATTCCAAAGCATCCCTCGTCATTGTACTCGATTGCGCTCCATCGATATGTCCCTCACTGAGATCACCGATGATTTCATTATTGACTTGACCAAAAACACTGGCCGCACACTTCAATTCCTCGCTCTCCACGGGTGCAGCAAGCTGACAGCACGCTCCATATACGCCATCGCTGATCGGTGTCCACATTTGCGATTCCTGGATGTTGGAGCTATTCCTGCAGTCGATGATGAGTGTATCGAATATCTCGTGAGAAAACTGGGCACTTCTATTCGAACCATGGTACTCTCCGAATGCAAGAATCTGTCCGATTCGGCAATGGCTGTGATTGGTACGGAATGCAAGGCTTTAATGTCATTGACTATCCGAGGGCTCTCGACCATCACGGATGACGGATTGCACAAACTGTGCAGTGGTATTGGGGAGCGGGTCCAAATACTCGATGTGCTTGATTGCACTGGCTTGACAATGGGGGGCTACTTTGCAACAATGGAAGCCTACTGCCCTCATGTGTTTCGGTATCTGGAGGAAAGTAACTATGTGGATCACCTGGGAGAGAGGTGCTTGCGAGACAACATCATTGCGACAATGCCAGGTCTGATTTATCGGATCTCCGCCACGGACGCGATCCGTCGCCTGCCTGCGTTGTACTTTCTTCTTCTGGACGAAAGCACCCTGCGTCCATTTCGAGTATCTGTACAGAGCAAGTCGCTGAATCTTAGCGACTTTGGGACAGTTTTGATCTCCAATTTTGGGAAGAAACCGACTCCAAAGACCAAAAGTGTGCTTTTGAGCAGGTTTGGTTATGACAGCCCATTCGATTCAGAGTCGGACGATGAGTCGTGTGATAGGGTTTGAGGGCTACGCCTAAGCGCGCGTAGATTTTGATGAACATAATTGGGCGGGGGTGCCGATTTGGACGAGAAAGAAATGAGGTTGGTGGAGAACAAGGAACTTGGGATGTGAGAAATACCGGGAGGAACCATAGATAAAGGGTTTGGATAATGTCTTGATACAATGCACGAGAGATGATTTTGGGTTACTATTACTAATTCCGGCCGGCTTGGGATGGATAAAGGCGTGCTCATAAGGGCCCGGCCTACATTAGTCATCAAGCTGAAGACTAAACAGGCGGTTGAGAAAATAACGGAGTATATCGCTTGGAGTGACGCAATGCGAAAATTGGGACAGAGCATTTTGATCCAAATGCGTGTGGCTACCGGTGGGCCGGTTGGGGCATGGTAGTTGCGACAACGATTGAGCTAAAGTTGTAATTGACAGGGCACAAGGTCATCTGCCACTTGTTTGGAGTTCAAAGTGGAAGTTACCATGGCATGAACATAAGTGCTTGTGCTGCGTTTGTAGTGCAATGCATATAAGCCTGGCTTGATGTGGCACGGAGTAGCTCTATGTCGAGATGATAATGATGATCTTGTTCTGTAGGTGTCTACTGTACTTTGGTCGGTGGGCAGGATATTTCTCAGCAGGCAGGAGGGAGTACAAATCCCTGGAGTAGTGATGCATAGAGGATTGCTTGACGTGCAAAGCTACTTCATGTTTAGATAGGGATATTGCGGCACCTTGCACCAAAGCCCCAGGCAGTCGCGTGGTGTATACAGTACAGCAACGAGGATGAGCATTTTGCTCAGTTTGATGCATACTAATACATAAAACGTACGGTACTGTAGTAAACGTCACTTCAAACTAAAGCAAATGCAAGTTACGACTGTGTCTGCCTTTCACGCTGCGACTTCAAACATTTTTGAACGCTACATTCTATACCGTGTTGAGTACAACTCCCGTGAGAACTGTCTTGTCGGAACCGGCTTCACAGAAACGTCTTACACGGCCGAATGGCCTGGTGTGCTTGCATCTTGCACACTATTTTAGGCCTGTTGCCCTAGTACGGTAGTCACATCTTGGACATCCTTCAAGCTGCTACAGTGTGTGTTATACTGTTGTCTGGATGGTGGTCGCTAAGCGAACAGTGGGGAAAGTGTGGGGTGGATTTAATTTTGAAAGATATCGCGGTTGTTATCCGACGTGGTGATATGTAGGGAAGCCCAAGTGATGGAAGGCCACAAGGGACACTCGTAGTATCCCTCAAAAGACCATACGAAGGCCGGCCATGAGACACGCAGCGGTTGACGTCACAGCTGCAGCAGTGAGCCTTTGCATTAGAACCGAACGAACGTTTCCGAACGTTTCCATTGCTCTAGCAGCTACTTTACGAGAAACGCCCGTTACCACTGCATGTGAGCATGGGTGCCAACCCCCGAGTGTGGAAATAGGAATCGGGACGAGCCAAGGTCTTGCAGAAGTCGTAATGAACTCTTAACACTTCAGACACTTTGCAGCCCTTTTTGCGTTCAGGAAAGTCAACGGGTTGAAGCAGTCAGCTCTTCTGTGGGAGGGTGCAAGGATGTTCACAAAAGTGACATAGAACTGTACTTTTGCAAACATTTCTCGTAATTGTGTCGATTAGCAAACTTCAATATCTGAGGCCTCAGTTTCCGTCTTCCGGGAAAGAATTCCGAAACCTCGATCCTAAGTGAAAAGTTAATGAGAGAAAAAAAGGTACCTATTTACTTTATGGAATTAAGGGATCACCCGTCAGCTTCGCTTGTGGGTCAGCTGAAGGGGTTTGTGTGCAGTATTAAGTGATTCAGCATGACCGCCGTGTACTGGCCAACCGGCCAACGCTTCTCCTCAGGCCCTCGCCCGTGCTCGGGAGCTCGTTGCTCTCGGCGCCGCCGCCCCCGGTCGTCTCAATCCGCGCACGGGGGATCTTGAGCCCACGCCCCCTCCCGCCCCGCAACTCGCCCACTTGGGGATCGCAACTACCTCGGAACGCTCCTTCGCCTCCTAACAGGCCGCCCAAAAGTTCCTCGGGGAGGCTGCCACCCTCGCCAACACCTCGCTGCCCCCGCACGTCCTCATCCCTCACGTGGGAAAATGGACGTTCATTTACTTCCCCGATGCCGCCCGTAAGGAGATGTTCTCCATCCTGGCTCACCTTCAGTGCATGTTTCCGGACCTGCAAACCACTACCTTGACCATCGCGGCCACCGCCGCAGCCCTGGACGACTCCGCTTCCCAAGGAGTCGTGACCCGCCTAGGCCGAGAGGCCACCCGCCTGCTTGACCCAACCCTTCGCTCCTGGGTCCTCCCCTACGTTCGCACGGCCCTCGCAACGACCCTGCGTCACCACGCCCGTGACGTGATCGACACCCGTCGTGCCGCCCGAGCCCGCCCCTCACCCGCCCAACCCAAGACCCCCGTCCCACCCAAGACCCCCGCCAATCCCGCCCGCCCACCTGTTGTGAGCCCCGCTCACCCCACCGCCCCGACCTCCCCGGCTCCGCCCGCAACAAGCGCCCCAACGCGCTTCCGGCCTCCTCCTCCGCCCCTCCCGCCCCCGGGCCCGCCCCTCAACACTCCCCCGACCTCATCCTGCAATCCCCGGGCTCTTCCCCCTCGGCAACCAAACGCCGCTGCGCGGCAACTGAAGAGGCCCCCGCGGCGGAGTTCCTTATGGTGCCCACCGCAACCCCGACGCCCCTGGCTGTCCTGCCCCCTACTGTCGCCGCCTCGGCGCCACAGGGTCGGGAGTCCGCCACACCCGCTGCCATGCCGCCGTCGTCCGCAGGCATGCAAGAAGTCCCACCTCCGGCCCAGGGACCCGCACAAGACCTCCGCTGCCCCCTCCCTCCCCCTGTCGGCGCGTCCGCAATGGAAGGAGTGCGGTCGGGTGACGGCTCCTCCGCCTAACCACCCTCCTTATGGAAATCTCCACCCCACCCCCTCCTCCCTCCTCCTCTGCCTCTCCCTTACCAAGCCTCGAAGACATCCTCCGCACCCCATACCGGGAAAGGGACATCTTCCAGGATATCCCATTCCCATGTCTCAAGCCCTTCACTCTCCTTTTTATCAAGCTGGTACAAGCCGCCGCCAACGCAAGGGGGGACGAGGCCACCTACCGTGCTTTCCTGCAGCTCCACATGCTGCCAACCGCTGTCCTCCGCCGCAGCTTGCGCGGGGAGGACGGCTGGCAGCATAACAAAGGTCAACGGGCCGCTCTCGGCGCCCGAATCCGGCGCGCCCATACTGGAGCTGAGTGGAACGCGCTGTGGTTTGAAGCCCTGCGCGCCCATGAAGCACGCTGTGAGTGGATCCAGCAGCACCGCCCCGCTTACGGCTCAGGCTCCAGCGACGCACGGCGCGCCCGTCGCGCGGAAGCCCTCTGTGCAGACGCCCGCTACGGCAAGGCCATGCGGTCCCTGCACAACGCTCCACTAGCCGATGTGAATGACCCGCACACCATCCAAGCGCTGCGTGATCTTCACCCCGCGCCCCCGCGCCCGATCACGCCCATTCCCGAAGAAGACCTTCCTCCTCCACCATCAATCACGGCAGAAGCCGTAGAGCAGGCTGTACGAGGTATTTCTCGTGGTACGACCGCGGGACCGGACCGCACGCCGGCACGCTGGTTCCACTTGCTACTTAAAACATCGGTCAGCCCCGCCGCCGGGGTGACAGGGAAAAGTGTGCTTACGAAGTTGGTGACGCGGATCGCGCGTGGGGAACTGCCGGACTCGGTCCTGCCCCTGCTCGCTGCCGCAACATTACTCCCGCTACGGCCGAAACCGGACAAAATCCGTCCCATCGCTGTGGGATCGGTCCTCCGCCGCATCGTCACCAAGACGCTGCTGCCGAGCGCCATTGATGACTCTCGAGACTTCCTCGCGCCATTCCAAACGGCCAACGGTATCAAGGCCGGGATGGACGCGGTCATCCATGACACCCGCACCCTGCTTCGCCGTTTCACTGGTGCTCCGCATGTTGCCACGGTCCTCATTGACGCGCACAACGCTTTCAACCGCGTTGATCGCCAGTCAATGCTGTCCCAACTTCCAGCACTCGCTCCTTCTCTGGCCCGCTTCGTGAATATGATATATGGTCGTACTCAGCCACCGTTGCTTATACCGAATCGCCAGAACACGGTCATCTCGAGTGCTCAGGGCACCCAGCAGGGCGACCCGGCCAGTATGTTGCTGTTTTCCCTCACGATTCAACCACTAATCCGGAAAATCGCCGAGGACAGCAACATCGTGCTGAATCAATGGTACGCAGACGACGGGACCCTCATCGGGACACTCCAGGGTCTGCGCCGTGCTCCCCGCCTCCTGCAGGCTGAGGGTCCGGCTGTCGGCCTCTACGTCAACGCGAGGAAGACGCGCATTCACTGGCCAAACACGCTCCTGCCGGACCGCACGGAATTCCTCCGCGAGTTTCCTCTGTCCGAGTGCTCGCGCGACGGCTTCGAGCTCCTAGGAGCGCCGATGGGCAACCGGGCCTTCACCGATGCATACCTACGGGGCAAGGTCGAGGGGTGCCACCGCACCCTCCGACTGCTGACTCACGTTCGTGACCCCCGCGCCCGTTTCCACATGCACCGGCTGTGCGCGTCGGCATGCCTCGTCACCCACGCGTTCCGGCTCGCCGACCCACAACACTCGGCGCCCGCTGCACAAGCCTTTGACGCCCTGCAGAGGTCGTCTTACTCGGAGCTACACGGGATCGCCCTCACAGACGCTGCATGGGACCAAGTCACGCTACCGATTCGACACGGAGGTCAGGGTTTCACCCTCATCTCCCCGTTTCTACACGGCTCGGTCGCAGCTAGTATCATCGACGCGGTTCCGGCACGTGAGAGGTCGGCATCGTACACCACGCAACGTTCTGCCGCCGTCTCTGGTCACCGATACCGGGGTGACAGGGCGTTCCTGGTCCGACAATCCTTGCCGCGAATCCGTGACTTCCTGCAATGTATCCCTGGGCGCCCGTACTCCGTCGACATTGGCCCATTTGACCCAAGCCTGCTTGCTGCCAAACCATCCAACCTCCAAACCTCTTAAATGGTGTGCAGCAGGAGGCACAGGCAAGGGTCCACTGGCGTGATGACTCATGGGTGACACACCCCAACCCGGCTCAGCACAGCACTCAAGAAGTTCGACATCGGATTCGTGGCCTGGCGTTCCGGAACAGCCCCGCCGCCGCTTTTCTCATCGCTCACCCCACAACCGCTACGGTGGTGTCCTCGGCGCACTGGCAGACCATGATCCGCCGGCACCTCGGCCTCCCCGTATATGACGACTCCCGCCCGCTCACCTGCGCCCACTGCAACCAAACTATGGACGCACTTGGAGACCACGCGGCGGACCTTTGCCCTGCCGGTTTCGGCCGCCCGCACCGCCACAACTCGCTACGCAACGTTTTCGCCTACCACGTTGCTCGCGCTGCGGGCCTGGACTGCCAGTACGAAGTCCCGCTGCTTGTCCCGGGAACGAATATCCGCCCTGCGGACATTCTGATACAACCCCCCCCCTGCCCACAGGCCAACAGGTCCGCCCCATAGCCTGCGACCTAACCGTTGTCTCGCCGTTCAAACAAGGCGTGCGCACAAGGGCCACACAAATGGCCGGCGGCGCCGCCGACATTGCCCACCGAGACAAAGTCAAAGACCTGGAGCGCAAACTGGTACGCCGCATCCCCCCTCCTTCGCACAACACCCTCCAGGAACCGAACTTCAAGTTTCAGCCCCTGGCTTTCGATTCCCTGGGTGCCCCATCCCCCGCCTCCATTCTGTTCCTCGAAGACTTCATCCCGCGCATCGCAGAGAAGCTCAACACAACCACAGCAGTGATCCGCAGACGTATTTATCAGCGCATTAGTTGCACACTGTGGTCTTCTGTTGCAATGGCGATTCTATCGCTAGCCCCACTGCACGTGCCTGACGTGGAACATCCGGTTAGTTCTTAGCCGTATAGTCAGTCCTGCAGTGTACACGATAGATACTCAATGAAGTAAAGTTTCTTCTTCTACAGACTGAACCCCGAAACACTGTAACAATCCAGAATAGTCTACGGTATTCTAGGCTGTTCTGGACGCATGCCAGCAAGGCATATTTAGCGTGGCATTTATCTTTTTAGTTTTTATTTTGCCTGTAGAATTTTATATTGCATTGCTGTAACGCATCTAGAGGTTTCCAATTAGTGTTCTAGAATAGTTTGGAGTACTTTAGAACTTTCTAGTCAGTATATTTGATATGTGTGATTTTGCAAACATTTAGAGGGGGTGAGAATCACTATATAAGGAACGGTTATTGCCGAGTAGCGGCACCAACACCCAACCAACTATTATCCATCGATCAAAGTCTACGTTTTGAGTTTATTTTATCTGTCTTCCTTTGCCCCAACTGGTCTTCTGTTTCAAACACGTGTCTTGAGATTGCGGAATAAAGAGAGGGGGTGCTCACCTCGACGATCAGCTGAGAAGTTGCTAAGGTCACAAAATGAAGGAACTATCAGGATTGGGCCCCTCTTTATGGATACGTAAAATTTATATGCGTTCTATGTACAGTCCTATCGTATAGCTGTTTTGCCTTTATTGCTATTTTAGTTTACGTAGTTTATATTTTCTCTATCCAAGTCATCTTGAGTTAGACATACTGCTAGTGATTCTTTTCGATTAGGGTGCTCTAGAACATCCGGTAAGGATCGCAGCTAGTAGAAAAGCCGGTGCCCTAGAGATAGAACTTACCAAGGAAAGGCCTTTCCGCCTTGGCCATTGAAGTAAAATACCATAAACCATTGAACTCCTACCTCTGAATATGCTTCAAAATTTTTAAGACACGACGCTTGTGATAGGGGTAAATCGTCGGGAGGAGAGATACTCAGAACCAATTACCCCAAGAAGGAGGTGTTGCAAGCGACAAAATTGCTACCGTGGTATAGTTGAACGAACAAAAAGGAGTCTATATGGAAGAGAGTTGAGAGGGCTCCAAGCAAGTATGGAAGAGGCAGGGTCTACCACTGATGCTCTGCGACCAGCGTAGGAAAAATGGTTCTAGGGTCTCGAGTTGACTCTGAACTTCCTACTACTCGAGACTTGACTTGAAGTTGTCTGTCAACTTGCTTGACCTCTCCATGAGGAAGCAGTTTAATCAGCTTATATAGACTTTTGGCTACCCCGTAAGTCCGAACCAAACTGCAAAAAATAACAGGAAATGCATAAAAACACTTTGTGTTGACGATATAATCTAAACAAAACAAAAGATACTTAAGAAACTAACAATCAATATGGTCCTCTTATTTCCCATTCTCTAAATCAGATCCAAGAAACTCCTCTAAAATATCCATGCTGCCCAAGCAGTCCCCACAGATATCTGCAAACGGCTCATAACTATCTATTTCCTCCTGGGAGATATCTAAACTACTTAAGATATCCCCATCCGGTTCCATCGTCGGTACCATTTGTTCCATACATTCCACCATTCCAACACTTACCTTGCCTCCCTGTCTTTCATCCTCCTCGTCCTCATCCTCGTCCCCGTCTTCGTCCTCCACATCCTCCTCATTCTCCTCGTCCTCCTCATCATTAACCTCGTAGACCAATTCCGGGGCTGCCCACTCCTCGAAGGTCTCCCCAGCTCCCCCCTAGACTTCCCACTCCTGCCCCTCAGGTACCTCCTCGGCCTCATCCTCGACGAAGAGTTTGCAGACGAACTCGATTATCTTCTTCTTAGTCTGGCGTCGCAGGTAGTCGTCTGCGTCCGTCGGGCCATATGAAGCGAGCGCAAGGCCGTTTAAGGGGCGAGAGGGGCGGTTTTTGGTGATGGGGGCGGAGGGGCGAAGGTTTTTCATTTTGGTTGTAAATGATTGCGGACGGAGGATAGAGGGTGTGAGGGGGAGGGTAGTGTGTGTTGGGGTTGGTGGATCTCAAAACAAATTGGGTAAAATAGGTTTAAGTAAACCTTAGAGGCGGACTGGAGTCGGTACTAAAAAGTTAAAATCGAAATTGCAGTAGCGCATTTGCACGGAATTTCTACATAAGGAGTGAGTTTGATGAAGAAGGTAGATTAAAAAAGACATAAGACGCTAATTTGGAGGAGAGGATACAGTATTAAAATATCTAGGGAGGATGGGAGGCAAATTTGGAAAGGACGGTGAGCGAAGTCAGGGGCGGGATCGTTGTAAGTTGCTGGACTACTCGAGGGGAGGACCATTTTCTGTATTACAGCTTGCTCCGCCAACCTGCTTTTTTAGGCCTTGAATTTTCGCAGCAATTCGGAATTACCGTTTTCGGAGAACACCATGTAAGGTGTAAGCCTACTTTCTGTTCGATAGTGCAAGTATACCTATCTGTCCTATTTCCGTATTGTTTCAAGCCACTTGTGAGCCAGTGAAACTGAAAAAATTCTTTTTCCACTATCTTGTGGCCAATAAGGGCAGAAAATCGATTGCGGCTCCACCTGGATTAACCAAATCTATAACATGGTAGGGGTCCGATCGACCTTATGAAAGTTGTCAAGATCTGTCAGCATCACACAAAATTCACCTGCAAATACCGAAAATACTGCGAGTAATTTGGTGATCCGCGTTCTACTAAAGTCAATTGTCACGATTTTAACTCATGTAGCAACGGAATTAACATAATTTCAAGAGAGAGTCCTCATGATGATATATTTTTTGCGGTTGAGACGCCAGTCAATTGTTGCGAATGTTGTTAGGGAGGTAAGGTTTAAAACTATTACAGAAGCTCGTTTAGGGATTCCGATAAACCCACAAAACGTGTACTTTTTGAGCTTTGTCAGGAACTGGATCATTATGATCAATGAGTTGATGAAGGAATAATCCTACAAATAATTTCTTCTGAGATGTTAACTGTGATCTTGATATTGAGAATCCTGAAAACGACGGAATTGGTGAAGATAATTCAACCTATATCCCTGAACATTTACTCCCACAAATAAAATTTAAACGCAAACCGTTTCTGGACGACGAGGACTGTTAACGAAAGATACTCAAACAAGCCGAAGAGCTCCCTAACCAAAGGCAAAATGTAACGGAACGCGACAAGCCTGCCATATATAAATTGAAACTCGTCACTTTTCCACGGGAGCAGAATAAAATATAGAATGAAAACCTGAAGATACATGAGATCATAACTGTTAAGAGCCGAATATTGCCAAAGTATTCCAATTCAGAGAAAATATACGGAATATGTCTCGAAACTGGTGCTCAGAAATCAGTGATTGGAAAATAACAAACAAAGGTATATTTTGAACTAGCTGAAATTAGAGTCAAGAGTAAACTCGTTAAAACTGCTTAAACGTTTAGTGATGGAATATTTACAAGTATTTTTCGGATACCAATTCGTATTTCAACACCTGATGGTTTTTTTCCCTGCTAACTATCGATTTATTTGATGCAATTTTCCTTTTGTGACTGGTTCATAAGTTTTAGGAAGGTTTGGATTTGTTTCCAAAAACGCAGAAAACCTACATTTCTCCAGGAATACATGCAAAGACTATGCTAATCGCATAAAAAAATGGTCAGCTTTACGTCGTGTGGAATTCTTCTGGGATCCTGTTCACAAAGTATCAAAAAAAGTACCTCCATTTACATTTTTACATCAATCTTCATCTAAGCTATGGAACCTAATTAGCAAAGCTAGATTAGAGGACGCAATGCCTGAGCTACAAGATTTAGTTACGGAAACGTCCAAGTAATTTAGCCCATGTCAGCACTTTGAACTGGAACCGAGATTATTCCAGGTTAGTACTCTGGGTGGAATCATATTAAAACAAGAGTTATCTCTTGACATTATGTTCCTGAAAAAAATCCTTTACATCATACCGTCGATACACGAACCTCTTTCGGTTATGCTGTATTACTACAAAGTAAAAGTAAGAACTTTATGTGAAACACATTTCTTGAGTCCTGGGCTACAATTTGCACTGGAGTTCCCGACAAAATGAAAGGGGACATGGCAGCCAATTAACTACCAGAGTGGAAAGAGTTGGTAAAATCGAATTAATTAAACTCAGCATACATGGTTTTGAAAGAAATAATTATATTGTTTTCGGTGAACCCGTCCTTCCGACAGGCCGTAATTACCAAAAAATTCGACAATCAGATCCTGAAGTGGAAACGTAAACTTGTCTATGTCTCGCTGTTAGGGCCATCAACGATGCTATAGACCCAGAAGTACCTGTTCTCTACTACATCTTAAGAGTTTTTTAAAGTTCTTTAAGCTATGAATAGAGAATTTTTAATTCGGACGAAGCGAATGAGAGTGATATAACTGCAAAAAGCTGAGATGGAGACCATTCCTTTAGAACTCAGAATTAGAACTTCTCTGAATTTACAGCTCCCAGACGCAGCTCACCATGAGCTTGAAATTGGAGGTAAAGTTCCATCCCATCATGAAAGGTCCAAACATAAATAGACAGGACCCTACAAAATCATAAAAATTACTTTTTGACAAGTCTTAGTTGGAAAAATGGTGGATAAATGCAGCATTCGTGCTCTCAAGTAAAGCTGTATTTATATGATCCAATTGTGACATTTATCGAAGCTTTGCATTCATCAATCAAAGGGGTATACTCGGAAAGCCTTCCACTAATTGATGTCAATCTCAATAAAGTCTTATACCCACCAGAAACCAGGTCCAATTATTCTGAGTTTATCAACGCAAAAAAGAAAGATATAGAGAGATTTTTTGAGAGAGATACCAAAAAAACATTGGCTAGAGACGACATACTGGAAAATGCTACTATATTCTCCGGGAGACTCGTTCTTTCTATGAAAAATAAGAACAGTAGCAAAGAGATATATAAAAGCATGATTTACGGTACAAGGTCAAATATATAAGGAGATAACTATCTCTTACATGACACTACGACTATACGCAACATTCTGCTCCCTTATTAGTTGCAATTACCGAAATGCTTTGACTTCAGGATTTGGTCGTAAGATGTTAAACAAGCGTACTTACAGTCATCTCAGGAAATTTTGTGCAAAGTATACCTCAAACCAAATAGGGATTTTAACTTTCGGAGAATCATCTACTAGAGTTGTTGAAACCAATGTAAAGCTTTTCTGATTCAAGTGATTGTTGGAGTCGAACCATGAATCCAAAAATCAAAGATGATCTAAGTATGAAACCGAGTAAGGGAAATATTGCGTGATTTTTGATACGCGTATACTCCAATCTACTAACACTAATCGGAACCTACGTAGAAGATTCATTACTACTTGGAAACGATGAGTTTATTGAATTATCCCAAATTAATCCTGCGGCGGAAGGAAGGGGAATTTAATATCCAGGGAGACTTAATTGATTTTGTTTTAGGGGGTGGAGCTGAAATTAGAGGACAAAATTTGGCAGGGGAGCAGTGAAGAGACGATTTTGCTGCAGTAGACAAGGCGCATGGGAATCTGTTTTGGGTGATGAATATGAATTGATGTAAGAAATATTTATTTTTGACAGTTCAGGAGATGATGTACAGGTAAGGAGAGGAATAAAGTCCGGCGTAAACGTCTGTGTTGGAAAAATAGGGTTGAAATGTTTTATTTGTCAACGC
This sequence comes from Kappaphycus alvarezii, assembly GCA_002205965.3. Classification (NCBI taxonomy): domain Eukaryota; phylum Rhodophyta; class Florideophyceae; order Gigartinales; family Solieriaceae; genus Kappaphycus; species Kappaphycus alvarezii. Next base: position 163,418 of record NADL03000530.1, on the reverse strand, counting down.
AGAGGGCATCATCGCTTTGACTTTGCGAAGGTGCTTTTGAGTGGTGTTTTCTTTTGATTGTTTGTTCCATTTTTCGCGTTTCAGAGTTGATGGGTCAAGTTTGTAAGAAAGGAATTTTCAACCCAGACTAATGCTTAGGAGCAATAATTGAAATGAATTCTTCAATGCAGATCATGAAAGAACTGTTACCTTAAATGGGAAAAAAGTTATTTCGAAGCATAGTAAAGTCCCAGGTCAATTTGGACTAGAACTGCCTGCATTTGACGAGAGACGAGAACCTTTACATAGTGGAGAGATCAAGGCAGATGATATAGGGGCTGAGGGTGCTCATACCCTCTAAAATTTTCCTGGGTGAGTGTGATATTTCAGCGGCAATAAAAGGGGTCAGCTAGATTATTGTTGACGGAAGTGATTTACTCAATGCGAAAGAAGATGAGAATTTAAAGAAGGAAGTTGGAGAGGGGATATATATTTTAAAGGTATTTGGGAGAGTTATAGCAGTCTCCAGCTAGTTACGAGACGATTAATACGGGAAGGAAGACAAATAACCGCTTTAGAAGGGCACTGCGGAGGCACTTGGCTTTCATTGAGTGTTTTTTTGCTAAAGCTAATATTGGAACCTCAAAATAAATGGAATCACTGGCAATAATCGCGTTGAATATAGTAAAATGGGGGAATATTGCCGTAAGTTACTCTTAAAAAGTAAAATATAGACGATGGGGGATAGTTTTTGGGGTTGAAAATTTCGTCAAAAAAACCATCATAACTCACGATCTCAAGCTTTCGGCGATTCTATTGTCAATTCTTCACCTGAAGCTAATGTTCAAATGTTTGAATTTGCAGGTCCCCCAATTATCCTGTTGAAAATCAACAGGAGCCCATAATACTCAATTTCCTAGTCGATTTAATGTTTATTCATTCTAATTTTGTTCCTCACATCGTTTCAAGCTCAAAAAAATTGTTTTTACGGAAACTATTATCGAAATGTTTCGTATACCGCGAAAATTTTATAAGCAGTGGCCGTAACATGATATACAACTGATTCTTCACAAAAAAGAGATTAATCGACATCGAAATGCGTGGAATATACGAAATAGTTGAACAATTCCTGATACAGATTACGGAATAAGAAGAAAAATGGAGTCCTCAGTGTTGAATAGGGGTATCAAGCATCATCACCGGCATTAAAAAACAAGACATAACCATGACAGCTCTCTGCAGTATTTCAAATGTGCTAAGGTAAATACGAGATCGTCTGTTTAAACTGATCATTCAGTACAAAATCCTGTAAAATTGATTTTATTCAAATAATTTTTGGACAAATTGAGCCTCGTAAGCGTTTTTGCATGGTGAGTAGGATTTTAAGAGGACCGGTTTCTTTCAATTGCAATGGAGACGATATCAATAACACATAAGATGTCCAGCAATTGGGTCCGATTAGGTCATTTCTTGACGGTTGCCCCCATCATAGCTATAAATATTTTTTGGAAGATGTAAGGTACTCTCTTACAGCGAAACCCTACATTGAATGTAATATCCAATGGGGATCATTTGCTTAGTGAGCTCCCCTCTGCTTAGCGGTAGAGTGGAGAACCATGTACTTTCTCTGAAACATTTTGCTTACGTTAAAATTACAATGCAACGTACAAAATTGCATAATACCAAAAAAATTTACTTGATATCGACCAGCATACCTGTTATGTTACAAATAACTCTCTATTTACCTCAACTATTCATTTAACTAGTAAATTATAAAATAAAAGAAACTCATCCGTCTTTACTCTGAAGTGGTTGAAAGGAAAATATTTTACCTATATATCTACTGTTTATCGGACCGTTGTCCTCATGTGAAGGCAAAATTTAGGACTGTTTGTGAGTGAAAGTTATTCTTCTTCTATTTTTGTGCTAATTTATAATTTGAACAGCAGTAAAGCTCGATCAAAACAAACTTTTCGGTAATTTTAACGCTGATCCGAATATGAATCGTTTTTTAACACTCGGAAATCTGTGATTTAAGTGCTACTTTGCCACAATTTACCCTTTCAGTACTTTTAGTTGGATGTTTTGGCCAAAGAGATGTAGAGTTTAGGGTGCTGAGCAACAGTTTACTGTAATTATATATTTCTTGAGTATATTTTCTTGTAAATATTCACAGACCCGAAAAAGTTCTCTAAATCGCCTGACTTACTGTAAATATTTGTATGACAAACAGATTTGTACTTATATGAGGACAAAGTTTGCCTTACAAGAGGAAAGTGGTATGGCGGATATGCCATAGAAAGTTATCAAAGATATACTATAGCCTGGAATCGGCAATGCTGTAGACAAAAAAAAAGTCTTGAAAATAAACATAAGCCACCATGCGTAGGAAGGAACCCAGTTTAGCCTTCGCTTGGATTACATTAAGTGGAGGAACCGGCAATTAATATGAAAAATGGATCATTATTCAGCGGAACTGATTTCATATATCAATTTTAGGAGGACAACGAAGAAAAGAGTACTAAACCGTATGGAAGAGGTTCAAAATGAAAATATTAAATCAAACGGAATCTTCGCTGAGTTTTCGCGTCCAGCTCCACATAGAAAGATATTATTATTTGGATGAAGAAGGAGATGGAAGAAATATATTTCGGACTCGTTTTTTCACGTACTTTTTCCAGTCAAAAACGTTCGTATTCAGATGTCAATTTTGTAATATGAGGAAAATATCTGGCAAAAGCTACAACCAATGCATTTTTTGCATTTAGGGGTGACACATGTAAAAAATAGAGGCTTGTGCTTGAAATTTACTGTGGGAAACGCATAGACGTGTTATCAAAATTATATAAAATTTCGTTCATCTATATCAAGATCTGATAGGACCAAAACTACTTATCACCGTACATGAACTAATTAAATATCGTTTATTCTATTCTTGGAACCCGACAAATATAGAAAAATATTTTTAGTGTTTCGGCGAAGAAATTGGTCAATTTAATTTCATTTTATTCACTATTGATTTTCAATCCATTAAAAAAAGATATTGGAATGGGCATATAAAATTTAATAATTCTTTAAAATCATTCTCATAGTCTTATCGCATAATATGTGTATAGGAGATCTACTGAAGACTTCGTATAGGGGCTAGAATTCCACATTATGCTATACTGGTAAATTAGTTCATTGGCACACATATAAGCTCATTTTTTAGTTTAAATTCTTTCTTGAGCCTCATTACACGTTCATAATTTAATAAACTACAAAATCTTTTGCTTTTTTTTAGACGATAAAAATAACATATCATTATCAAATACAGGTAAATTGACCATGCGATCCAATTTAAACCCATTTTTGTGATACGAATTACAAGAGGTACAGCAGTTTACTCATTCTTCACAGATTGCGGGATACGTAATTCACGAATCTCGAAACATATTATCGCCTCTCTGTATAGCTCCCCTGTTAATATCTTCACTGAACTTCTCAAGTAATCATTATCCTCACGACAGTAAAAGTACCATCTTTTTATTTAGCCCTCATAATGTTATATATCAACTAATTACTGCAGACAAAACACGGCACGCAAAAATCCCAGTGGAATTATTGGAAAAATTGCCAATATGGACTGCTAAAATAATTTTTTTGGGAAATTAATCTTGAACCCACAGATAATGTATTAAATTTACTATAAGGCATCATTTCATAGTCCAATATTCCTTTATAATTGACCTTTATCAACACCAAAAACGAAACTACAGACTTAAAAGCCGATGGTTGTCTCTGCAGTTACATTGGAAAGTATTAAAACTCTTTACATTACTTTGGTACTTTTTAAAATTCCTATTCGGTACATTATTCCTTCAAGTACACCCGAAAGTATCCACCAACTGTAGGAAAAATACGTAAATTAAGGGGCAAAAAAATTCACTACTCCATACAATTCTATCGCTTACAAGATATACAGCAACAAGTAAATCATAGTAAAGAGTACAGTGTTCCCCTAACATCTGAAACACACTCAATATATTTAATTTATTTATCGATTTGCAACGATAAAATATCTACGCTGTTGAAGAATTTCACCAAATGTTAGGTATAAACCTTCCCATAATTCATAAATTCTTCCATCACTGCCACATACTTGGCTCCAAGTTACCGTCCTGAAATACCCCACCGCTTTCCGTGCTTCACCAGGTTGCACATCTTACACCGCAGCTGCTTCAGACGTAAATTTCAGAACTCTTGAGGGCTTAAATTACTGAACAAGAAGCAAGAACGCCTTCGTAACTTCGCTCGAAATACAGCTTGAAAATTACGCTAAAATTTCATGAGATTAACCTTGGACCACTAACTTGATGAATAAAAAAATCCCCAGGCTGTCAGTGACAAAACAATATCAGCGTAATTTGTATCCTGGGACGCTTTCGGTAAAATAAACCCAATTTAGGCCAAATCCTGCAATCAACATACAAAATAAATACCAAATATCATTTAACGATAATCTCTATTCTGTTTTCCTACCCGGGTATGCATTTAAACGCTTTTACCTATCAAAAAATATCTCAAATTTTATTTTTTCGAAACTCGAAGAATAAATTTACCCAGGATCGCATTGGATGACAATTTTAGCCACTGGTTGCACTGAAGCTGTTTTATAAGGGCAACGTTTCAATACCGCCATTTCTGGCCGAAAAAAGAGGTCAATGTCACAAGAGCATCTCAATAAAACTGAACTAAACACTCTCCCCTCTGCTTACTAACTGTCGTACTGTAATAATAGCGGTAATATTAGATAAATTTTAATAAAGAAAATCCGGTGACTCCTTTTTATACTTCATATCCCCATACTTTCGCTTAAATTTTTCTTCGTTCATTATCTCACCAGAAACAACTTCAAGCCATATTTAATCCCTTCAACAAAACCACACTAAATATCAAACGAAATAAGAACTAATCAATCAGTGCAGAGGGCCTCTTAAGTCACATGAATATTAAATAAAACCAAATTGGTTTATAATTATTACAAATAACTGCAGCTCGATGTATGAAAATAGTCAATAAAACGGGAGCTAATTTCAATTAAAGAATTGACCACAACAGCTTCTTTCAAAAAATTCAATTAACTGAATTTTAATTCACTTCATGCCGATTCTTTTTTTATTATGAATAGGTACTTTGAGCGCGGGATAATAATAAACTGACTATTCTCGGAAGAATTTGACGGTAAATGAATTTTCCTCATTTGAAATTTTTTTTTATTGACACATTTGATTACTTTAAGGGAGTACTGAATGTACTAGGTAATCATCACGACTCCCGTATTACTAACAGATACTTACTGAGGCCCTTTCCTGGAGAAAAGTAGGCTTTCTCGCCAAGTCATCCCTGTATCTTCATCTACATCAAAAATATCTTCAAGTATCAAAGGAGCCCACAAAAATATCAAAAGCAGATATTTATTATAGCCATTGAATATATACACCGAATTCTAATCCTTTTGGAATTCTTTTTCAAAGTTTTCTGAATATAAAAATATACAGAATTCTTATCGGGGGAAAAAGATGATGATACTGCTTAAATGTGGGAGTAGATTTCCAGATTTTCATAAACGTATTATAATATTAATTTTCGGCAAAAAATAGAAGAAAAGTAACCCTAAAATCGATTTAGGCGTTTGTTAAAGGCAGAATGATTTTTATTTGATCAAAATATTGAACAAAAGAAAAAATGAATATATAGGTCATGTGCTTCTTCTGCTTATATTTTTGTCTTCAAGTATCTAGAAACACCGTAGAATAGCTTATAATCACTATTTGAAAATATCTTTCGTCTCTCTGGCTTCATATCTTCCATTCTAGTCTAGTTTTTCCCCACTTAGACCTAATATTTGACTCACCAGCACCTATAGTCGACAAATCCAGTGTAGTAGGATTAATTTCTCTGTTCGAGTGCGTACCAGTATTCCTACTTTCTATGAATTCTAAAAATGTGCCCCAGATTAGTATTTAATAGCTTGTTACAAGATTTTTGCTTTGAATATTGTACCAAACTACTAAAACCAGGTATTCTAATAGTTAGTATCAACTGAATTTTCTTTAACTCCTCTCTAGCTCTCAAAATGCTCACTTTGCAAAAATATTGTACGCGGAGTAAAGTTTAGGATAGTAGGAAGCTAATGTTGTAAGTAGGGAAGCAGGCTTACATCTCTTATAAAATCTATTTTTCCTCGCGAACTCCTCAAATATTGCAAGAAGACTATATCTGTAACTGTGCGATATAGTGATTCCTTCGGTATTAATACAGTCCATTTAACATTTTCTCCATTGTTTATGCAATTTGAAGCAATTAATCCGTATAAATATTTATTTTTATATGCCTTTACGTCTGTACTGATGAATAAAGATAGGATAATACTAAAAATCGGTGCTTTTGTATATAAAATGAACTTATAAAACCTTTTAATTATTGGGGACCATTCTGTATTTTAGAAAGAGTCAGACCTTATTCCTGCATTTCTAGTAGCCATTTAATGTAATGTAGAAAGTGAAAAAACCGAAAAAAGGCTTTTGCGGGTGTGAATTCGTATAGATTTCTTAGCCAAGCGTAGGAGTCTCCAAAGCGAATATGAAATTTTCATTCCGCTTTTGACTTGAAGTCAATTTCTGAAATTGCTCTTGGCAAATCTCCTGAAATATGTTCCCGCCCTTTTTTCATGAGAACAATCATATCAATGATGCAATTTTCGCTGCGTAATGATGATATGTATCTATCCTTGAAAGAAGAAGTACACTTGGCAAGATATATTCTTCTTAAATGTGACAAAATTGAATGTTACAGGGTATTCATTTTTTATATTCATATACTAATATAGGAAAAGCGACCTATTTGTTCATGAAATTATAGAATGTTTTTTAGTTTTGATTAAAAATTAAGTTATATGCTGTGGTTGTGGTTTATTTTACCTTCCAGCGCCAGTTGAAGTCCAAAGGAAAGCTTTTTTCATTCCAAGGGGAGCATGATACTCAAAGACTTTGTTCATTTCAAATTAGGTCTTTTTAGGATTTTTTTGGCGTATTGTGTACGGCATATCTCCAGAAATCACTATTATTGTTAAGAAGTTTCAGATGAAGGCCCTTTAGCGTTTGAACTTATCAAATTGAATTCCTGGACGACTCCACGGAGGTAAAACGGATTTTAATGGAATATATTTAGCACAACAGTGGAGCTTTTCATAATATTTGATATACAGTTTGTATTCAACGTCTTCATATTTGGCTGGGACAGTGTAAGATCAAAGCTGTTCATCAATTTTTTGTATGTTTGCTGATATACAGGCATTTTTGAGACATGGGTTAACTGAAACATCCTTGTTATAAACTTTATCATTACTATTGGTATAGTTGAGGCCAATTAAGTAGTCGATTTAATGAATTTTTAATTCTGAACCCAATCATCGAGCCGTGTGAATTAAATGGAAAACATTAAGGGCTATTACTGGTTTTTACATCTATTAGAATCTCTCGAACCTCATTAATCCGCCTGAGACGTCACAGTTGCTTCGATTTAGAAGTATAATACTCACATGGAGACCAAAAAGAGAGCAAATTGACAAGCACAGCGCTACCACCGCGACATGATTAGGGACCTCAACCGCAAGCTGGAAGATTGTGATCGTACCTCTGGGATGGGCCTGAGTAATTTTCGACCCGGCAGATACTGCTGGTGTCTTTTTTTGTCTTGGTTCCTCTCCTTTGATTTTTGGCAGTCAAACCATCCTCCCTTCAGAGAATAAAAGGACATGATTTTCGTTAAGTGAGCTAAGAGCTAATATTCAGTCCATAACATAATCCTCAAAATTAGACGATAATGTAATTATTAGAAGTTTTCTGGCTTACTTTACTTTTTAAAGGGTGTTTTGTTGATGATTATTTCCATAGGTGTTCACTAAATGTGTTCGCACTCGCTTTCTCCGGATATGTACGATAAAAATGCACCGAACTTGGCAGTATCGAAGAAAAATGAATTTTGGTTTTCGCTTACACACTTTAAGTCGCCGAATAATATGAGCTCAGCAATTAAAAGTGTTATTGAGATATTTTAGACTGTTTTGGAAAAACTACTAGTCTCTTTAAGCTCAAAGGTAGGCTGTGATTCCCTGATTATCATTTTGTATTTCCGACTTTTACTTCTTATAATATGAGTTCCTAGGGGTCCTTTTCTTTACTACGTAATCGTTTCAAGAATATTGCATAAATGTTTGAGTATGTGTTGAAGGCCTTTGGTACCGAAAAATAACAATCGAGAAGATTTTGTTGCGACTAAACCTCAAAATTATTGAACAGGTGATTGATGGTACTTAAAATTTCATCAAGCGATAAATAAGTAGAGGAGGAACAGAAAGCCTGAGTTAGAGAACTTCTAGGGCGATGTTTTACTTTTTTGAATGTAAACCAAAATGAAACTAATATACTTTATATGAAATATTTTAGTACTAAAGAACCTCTATATCTTTTCGTGTGGTTCTATCTCCGGAATAAATCTTAAAGTAAACGATTCATAGGTCCCGGCTTCGTATCAACGACTCTGAGATAAGGGTACGTACCTCGCTCTGGCCTTTCGTTTCTGAAAACCTACGGCGTCGGATTGCTCCTCACTTCATCGCACTCAAAAGCATAGAAAAGCAGCTTCAACACCGTTTCAGAATGCTCCACAATGGTGCAGAAGGAAAACTAAAATATATGTACGTTCGAGTAGATAAGAAGCAAATTCTAATGTTGCAAATGTATTTTCAAAGAAAATTAATGAATTTACTGTCTATTTATCAATTATCAGCTTTTTTAATCCCACTACGTCTCAGTATAGTTTTATCGCAGTGGAAAACTGTTTCAGTATTAGAATAATGTTTATAATGGCTTCCAAAAGGTGGTTCTGTATATAAGGTTGGAAAGGAACCTTGGGAAGGGACCTGTGAATGTAACAGTATATATTTATAAATACAAAGAACGTTACATCAACAATTAAATTCTTTTTGAAATTTTTCTATACCATATATGTCAAAATAAAGTTAAATTATGTGTTAAACACCAGATAATATTAATCTACATTCAAATAAGCCATCAGAAATGCATTCATTAAAAATTTATATTGCTTAATTACTCCTTTTCATTTTAAATTAGCCTGCAAATAGTTTTTATTCCTGATCTTTAGAACTAAGTAAAAAATATCTATCGATATATCCGAAACAGCCCTGAATATTTTATTCCCGATCTCATTCAATCAGCTAATCAGCAACCACGAGCTGAAATTCTATGGTACGAGGAGTTTAATATATTAAACCATTCATTTCATTCTATGTTGCAGAGAATTAGCTCAAAAAACATCTTTCAGGACCCGATTACATCTAAAAATGGTGTAGATGTCCATTTCAACTGTTTCCTTGTCAACAAAGTTAGGTAGAATCTAAAATTTTCAGTTTTTTAACCCCTAAGGAGATCACCGCAACAAAATGGCGTTTCTAAGTGATGTTAAAATCCTTAAGCGGTGCAGATGTTATCCATTCGGATGATAAGGAGGCTGCATGTTAACACCGAGAACAAAATGAAGCAAACAAAACTCTAGGGTCTAATTTTCTCTCGCCCTCTGATATTATTTCCGGATTTATACAATATTCACAGCATTTTCTAGATTTCACCGCATAGCAAAGACATCAGAACCGCTGTTTTTAATACTTGCAACAGAATTTTAACCTAGGCGAGACTAATCGTAATCGTAAGGCCAAAAAAGCGAAAAGAATTGTCAGCTATTGATGTATCCTATAACTGACAGACGGACCATTTTTTCTCTTTTTTACAATTTTGGCCCCCAAATGCACTCATGCTATGCTCTGATTACTTTTATGTACAGTAGTACTCAAAACTATTTATCTTCTTTAAAGATCAGTGTATTTTTACTATACAGTGGTCTCTGGATAAGTGCAATGCAGGATAAGTGCAAAGTCATGGTAAGTGCAACGGTTGCTAGTATCCCAAATTGGGATAAGCGAAAAAATAATTGAAAACAAAGATTGTTGCAGATTTCCATAACTGCAACGCTCGGACCCCTGGATCGATCCAGATTACCACGTGTAATCTCGATTGAAATCCGGATCCAATAGTGCAATCCAGATGCAAATCCAGATCAAGCGATTGAGATAGATCTCTCTCATCCCATCTTAAACACTTACCTCCACTAGCAAACATTCTTAAATCCACCACGCTCACGAATTCACTCTCCATTCTGCTCAACCCATCAAGCCGAAACGAGTGAACCCAGAGCTGAACAGTGACTTGAGCTGGTACATAATGAAGCTCATCACTCTAATTGTCGGTCAAAAGAAACAGATTTATGAGTAATTCGACCGTATTAAGAAAGAAGAGAATGTTCCGACGTTATCAGGGCTAGTCCACTGGGCAAGGAGCAAGATTAGACTACAATCTGCCCCAAATAAATCCACGATTGGGCGCGTTCTGAAACAAAAGGACTCTTTACTTGGCGAGAAGTGCAAACGTATCTTGAAATCCTCTCGAGAAAAGAAGGGGAAGCATCATGATTTAGAGTGGGCCCCTTTTGCGTGAGTCTGTGATCAAGCTCACAGACGACGCAATATCAACGGTCCAATTATATGTAGGAAACGAAGGAAGCTTCTGTTGGAATGTAGTAGAGAACTAACTGATGGTGAGAAGATAGTTCTTAGCTTCTCTGAGGGGTGTTTGTCGGGATTCAAAAAGCAGTGGGTACTGCGAACTTTCAAATCTCACGGAGAAGAAGGTGACGCAGATGAAGAGGCTTTGAAAAGGAAGCCACCAAATACTCGGGACCGTCCCAAAACGTACGCTCCAAAAGAAATCTTTAATGCCGATGAATGCGGCCTTCTTTACAAGCTTTCCTCTGACAAAACCGTCGCACTTGAACGCATCACGGGACGTAAGAGCATGAAAGATAGGTTAAATTTCATGCCATGCTGCAATGCTGATGGAAGTGAAAAGATTGTAGTTAATAGTAATCGGAAAAGCATGGAAGCCAAGACCGTTCAAAAGAAAGACAGGGGCGGAGTTAGGGCTGGATTGTTACGCTAATGCCAAGGCATGGATGACGAGTAATTTATTATCTGGGTGGATGCAGCGATTCAGTGCTTATGTCGCAAAGACCCCCGGTAGGAAGGTTGCATTGTTGATTGATAACTGCAGTGCTCATGGTTCTGTGGAGACACTTTCCTAATTTCCTAATGTGGAAGTCATTTTTCTTTCCCCCAACCTTGCTTCGAAGGTATAGCCGCTCGATTCCGGAATAATCGCGGCAATGAAGATTAAGTATCGAAAATATCAGATGGAACGTGCTTTGGCCTTACAGGATAAGAATATCAGTGACATTTACAAGGTCGATGTTGTATCTGCCACCTGGGATTTTAGTCGGATTTGGGACCATCTTCCCAGTTCACTACTTCGTAATTGCTGGAACCACACAGGGTTGCTTGCAGAGAACAATAGTGCTGTGAGCCGGGTTTCTATTGACAACCTTCTCAATTCTGGATGTAATGAGCCCGAAAGCCAGGTGCAAGCCATGTTGCCAAATGGCAGATCCTTTCGGATTGGGGAGCTGCTCAATCCGGGAGGAGAGAGCGAATGAACTGAACGATTAAATTACTGGCTCGTTCAGTCTTTGGGTCTCAAGCTACCGTCAGTTAGAGCGATGATGACCATGATGATTTGTTACTTCCCAGCACCTCAGAACAACTAAGATTTTTGGCTCTTGCGAAGCGGATCGCCGAGTATCATTGCCCCGGTAATGAATCTTTTCTCAAAGGTTTGAAATTTGTTCAGCGCACACTGAGAGCTGCCAGAGCTGCCAGCAGCAGCCAAAAAACAATTGGTTCGTACTGGAAGTGATCTCACGAGTTATCTCATATTTTATCATCAACTGACACTTGGAGTGCGCGGTGGTATACAGTATGCTGGTGATCTGGGCTGACGCTATTGTTAACGACGTTAATGTGCTACCGTTAATCTTTTGAACGTTGATGATTCTCCCTTCTAGAGCTTTACTCTTGCTTTCGCAAGTAAACAAATGTGCTGTACGCGTGGTTGACGGGCCTGGCATATGACGTGTTTTACACATCACCACCACAGGCGGCTTTTATTAGTCAGGAGTTTAAATAAATTTTCACCACACCACCAAACGACGGCTGCGAGTTATGATACCCTGTCCGAACTGCAACACACCCCAGTAAGTGGAACGACCGCTTGCAACGCCCAGATTGCACTTATCCAGAGACCGCTGCATTCTTCTTCTGAGAGAAATGAATTGGGTTCCGCTCTATAAGCACAGGATTTTTGTTGTCAATTTTCTTGAAAGAAAAACACAATCATGCCGGATATAGTAAGAAAAAATACTGGTGTAAGTACTGTATATGTATAAAAGTACATCCACTATAGGTCATTCTCCATGAACTCCACGAGGGACTTCGAAAATGGCAACAATGTCTTCTAATTGCAGTCGCTTCCTTCGGAAGCACTGAGAACAGTGAATTCATCGATTTAATCCCTGAAAACTAATTTTTTTAATAAGCTCCACTGGCGAAATTTCATGAAGCTTAATAAATTCACATTATACGCTGTTTCGGACATTTTCATAGCGACTAAATCTAGGGCGCCAGAGGTACAGATACTTGCCTCCTAGAATTTCCTCATTTTCCTTACCAGGGATATCGAGCATCTTTCATTGCTACTTTACTCCACTGCAGTCGCGAAAGTAGAATTGACAAGTAAAGCCGGACTTTAACCCACATGATTTGATTCTTTCAAGGCGGAGCTGAAATTTTCTTGTAAATCATGTGAAACTCAAAAATAATATTCTTTTTTATTAATAGAATTAGGCACGATTTTCTAGTGTATGATGTAGTATTACGGAGGCCTTGAAGCCTCTCAAGAACTAATTACAGCAGAAAAAAATCCAGGATTCTAGACTTAAACACTTAATAACTACAAAGCCTAGGATGCTAGGCACTTTGCTACATTTAAAATTTTCCTTAAAGTTTATTCGCACAACATGTGACCCCACTGGTAGACTTGGAAAAATCACATACGAATTTGCAACTGGGATAATTTATCTTTTCTTTGACAATCAAAAGCTGCCTTGTTATCCCATGCCACCTGGACCAGTAACAATGTCCATCTCAAAGGTTATCAGAGCGTGCCACCCTTGCCGACTGCAAGTTACCTGAGGGTTAATTTCGATGCCGCAAGGGCTTTTTACGTAAAAAATGTTGCATTTAATATAGTAAGGCTATGATTTCCTTCGGCAGATACCTATCTATAGTTCCCTATAAACCCGAATTTTGATCGTTCGGCTCAACCCAGCAAGTCGTAACCCAAGTTACAACCATAGTTTAACTCCTATCTTCTCATGCACCGTGATTGATGTGAATCATGCAGGGAAAAATGTATTTTGTGGTGGCCTATGATGGAGAGAGAAGTCTTTTGATAATTGTAGCGTGTGTAGGCATGAATATGGGATCGGGTCTGTATTCTGAAAGGGAGTTGGAGTTAAGGGGATAGGTACTTGTTTGGGTTGACGGAATGTTCTATGTCTACACAAATTAGAAATTTGTAAGGCTTTTGCCACTAAAATCGTTGCGCAGGGTTAAAATTCAGCAAGATCTCAGCACCCGGTGGTCTTCTATTAAAAAAGTCCATTGTTATTTCTCCAGAATGACATTTACTACCAGTACTCCCAATTATTATTTGCAGTTATTTTGTAATAAAAAACCCATAGTACTCTAAAGTAGGACTGAAATTACAGGAAATTTCATCTTATATACATATTGCATTAAAAAGCAAAAAAGATTGATGCCATTGCTCCTTTAAACCCATATTGATACACTGAACTAAATTCAAGAAAAAAATTTTGAAGGATCAGTTAGCTTAGGAAATATACAAAAAACGTCCAGGTTGTGTGGGAAAATGTATAAATGAAATTTATTGCAGCCAAATACAATACCACAGCTGTCCAATTTGGGTTTAGCCATGCAATATCTATTATTATATCTCCAGTCCAATTTTTAAGACATCAATCCAGTATTTGCGCGTTTAGAGAACGTTTCGAACGTTTTCAGTGGCAAATTTTCCTAAGCCCCAATAACCGACTCTGCGGGCTCTAAAATTTGTTAAAATTTATTAAACTGCATCTAAGCAGCGTACGAATCCTTCAAAAATATAATCCAAAGATTTATGTTCGATGAAAGTCCGTTATTAATACCGACCAGTCCATGTTTTGACTACTTTTCCACATAACAGATAGTACAATATTATATGGAGCGAAATTGGGCATATAAATTAGCGAAAAGGGAAATTAATGATATACAAAGGGAAGCATATATTCTTCAAATATCCACAGGCGACATATTTTGCTTCCCCTAAATAATACCAGCACCCTATCCTCTTCACAATCAAATTATGTCCACATTAGGCTCTGATATGTCACACGTTGCTTTTTTAGAACTACTTTGTCTCATGAACACCCCAGTCAGCCACCACTCCTTTCTCGCTCAAACAAATATTGCGACTGGTCTCAATATTTTTGTTTGAAATCGCACGGCACCCAGGCCGCACTGGGGTCGGACGCCGAAGCATCAAGGTCGCGCAGGTGTTACCGATCGCATGTCCTCGCTTCACAGTCCTCTTTGTGTCGATTTTTGTTTCCGCCGCCCCGTTTAGATTATAGTCCCCCGACCGCACTGCTCTTTGGGCTGATCTGGGAAAGGTGTAAGGAGTGCCGTCCTCCTCTATGAGGTCCATAAATTCTCATTGTGGCCTGCTGCCCTCAACCAATGCTGTCTTTTTCTCAGCAAACGAAGGGTCCTAGCTGTTTTCGCCTTACTAATATTACTCAAGATCGCTCACTTCGAAAATTCGTCTCCGCCATCATCGCTTCTGTATCACATCGCTTACACCGGGATTTTTTCAACCCGATGCTTTCTCGACTTGTCAATATTTCATTGAAGGAATTTTCAATTGTGTCATTTGCTGTAGTAGGCATTGGTTTAGCTCTTGCTAGATCTTTTCTGTTTAGCAGACCCACTTAAATCTTCAAATAAAGTTCCGAGTTTCTATTTTTCTCAATCCGTATATCATGTCATTTAAATCACACGGGTTACACCTATTCTCATCACTAAATGCGACTTCGTCCATCATTACCTCCTCCTAGATGAATATTTTTATAGCCCACTTAATCAGTCTTCAAAAAACATATTGAAGAAGACCTTTCAATCTTCATTTATGACACATCGAAATTATCAAAACTTAATTCACGGAAATTTTTAGCCATGATATTGAGCTGACGTAACTTGAAAAGTTCTTAAAATACCTCTACCATATTTACTGTCTATCAATCAGCTTAAATTAGAATTCCTCAATTACTTTTTTGGATTTCGTGATTTTTTTCGCCGATAAATTATGAAATAGAGGTTTAAAGATAGAATACTGTGCCTTAAACGCCGAATTGCCTTGAATTTTGGTACTGGAAACACAGATTATTGACTTATGTAAGTTCAAATATCTCGAAATTACTAGAAATGATTGCTGCAAGGCATGTTTTCTGTATACACGTATATAGAATAAGGATCTAAAAGCGTAAATTATTGTAACTATTCATTTAAGAGTATTTCGCTTACTTATTTTGTGCCTTTTATTTGGGTCAACCTCCAAAATTTAAATTGAATGTACACAATGTAATACCCTTGATGCAAAATTTAAAGCGTAACCTCAGAAATGTCGATTTTCACAGATTAATTACAAAATATATCTACTAGGCATGACTTTCATTTCATTTATTATGTACAGCTACATTCTGTACAGATTTTGCCAAACATGGAACTATATTTTAGTTTGTTCATTGTTTATGTTTTCGGTCCTGGTCATGTATTTACGCCTTGTTAGATATAATTTAGTTATTTTTTAGAGAAATGTGCTATATAATATCTTTTGTAATCGCAGACAGTAAATGAATAAGTGTACTAGAGGTGTAACACGGCACATACTACCCTGTGACAGGGGCCCTCGCTTTGTGTATCGGAGTGAAAGGAATAATAGAGCGTTGTTATTTCAAAATTCTCATAACTTCTACGCCAAGTAAAACCTAGGCTTTTTCATGTTCGTTTATAACGCATCTACTCTGTTTTCACTATTCTTTTCCATTCGATTTTTTCGACAGGAACGCCGTCTTTCTGAAAAATGAGATTTTCCTAATAAGTACAAATTATATAACTCCTGGGGCATTACAAAAAGTACTTGATGTTTAAAGTTTGATACACTTATGTTTAAAAATAAAGAAGCCCTTTACTCTTTACCCAGTACGGCGCGGTACTGCACTGTGCTGTGCTGCAATGCACAAAAAGAGTAGATAACGTACTTTTGTGCCTCAATTCGTACGTGTGTGGCACACATGTAATTTCGGCTGAGTGCAGTAGCATGTAAAGAGGTTTAGGTAATAAAGGAATGTAGTGAAGGAGACCAGTCATGTGCAATTCCCGGTTTAACGTGCCAGATAGTTATTTATTCTCCTGAGAGAGGCAGCATAGACTTAACTAATGTACGAACCCGATTTTCGGGCGATTTTGCAGCACTGCTGGCAGTATGCTGATACAGTTCCGCACAATAAGTGCTCTTCACACCGCCACCCACCACACAACCGCAGATTTAATTAATAAGAATTGAACTTGAGACCGAGGATTACAGCATTGAAAAATGTACCGGTCTTCCAAAGTACATCCTTCCATGGGTGACGAAGTAAAGTAGTTTAATGAGGAATTGTATCTGATTCAAAGTAGAGGTAAAAATAAATAATTCAAAAATAGGGAATTGAAGGTATTGATGAATAGACAGAACCATTTCTTCTTTTCATGGTCGGAATTTGAAAAAAGTTCCATTTGCTCCGACGGCTTACAATTTCTGAATCGCGTCATTTTCGATACGATTAACAACAAAAACGAACATCAGGTTACTTAGGCATGAACAAAATACGGTGAATTTCTGTCAAAACCTGGGTAGCGGTATGTCCTACACAGGGTAAGTCGCTCAGAAACAGTCATGGTATCCACGTAACTATAAAGATACAGAAGTATCCATCGAGACCCAAAGGGTATGTTTATCAGCCAGGGAACCATGACAGCTCAAGTAAAAAAATTTGCGATTACAAATGGTAAATGGAGATCTTACGATTAAACATTTATGAGGAAGCATTGAAAAAAATTATCCATTGCTCAATCTTGGGTTCCAGCTTCCCAGATAAAAATACATAGCCAAATTCAGCATTTTCTCCATTAATCCTTCAGCGAGGGTTTCATTGATGCGGACGAAACGTAAGTCAGAAGTTTCGAATTTTCTGAATCCTTTACTAGCCGAAGCGATATCTAACATTAATTAATTTGCCTTCTCTGATTTACAAGATGCTCTGCTGATCAAGTCGAACGAAATTTAGTTTCCTGTGTAGTGCCTGGACGGAATTGTGGAGTCTGGATGTACAGCACGGATTTATCTAATCAAGCATGCCTAAACACGCAATTACCTCGGCAGAAAGTGCAGAACGGACATCTCTGCGGGTTATTTACGATTAAAAAATCACATTGATTTCTGTATGCGACCCATCTGTTAGGAGAAAGAGATACACAAGCTGCGAAGTTTCATCACGGTTCAATGCAAAGAAGCATCCGAATAACCTATGAGTCTAAAGGAGCCCGTGTTCAAAACCTTGAACTTGGCAAGACTTTATGTCTCTTGGCGTATTCCAAGGTACATTTCGAGCGCTTGGTGGTGGCCTTCTCTGAAATTTTCAGTGGTCAATTTCATTATTTCAGAAACTTTGTACATCCTGTCCGGCCACGTATCTGAAAGCTAGGCGGATTGAATTCGTAGGGATGCAAAATTCGTGAAGTCAGTTTCTCTATAAGTTGTTTCATTTGCTGTATGTACCTATGATTTTTCATTGTCAGAACAGAATTCTAATCTCGGGAATTGTGGAAGGCAGTAAATGTGACGAGGGGCTGTTCTTCTTGGGACATTTCAAAGCGATCAGATGTTTTTTTGACCCTCAATTTTATTTTGTCGTTTACAGCTCTCAACTTATCATCAAAATCGGTACTTTAAAAGCCTTGGCGGAAACCATCGCCCTTTGACACGCACAGGGCTGGATCGTACCTACAGGTTTCATGAGAGTATCTATGCCATAGTTAGAATGAAGAGCTTGGAACTATAAATTCCCTGCATTACAGAGTCTGTAGATAGGCATCAGTATTCGTAAGCACTAATTCTAGGATAGAGAAAACTCCGGTGGGACATTCTTGATGTATACATCGCACAAAAAAAAATAGAAGCAGAATGCAGGTATGCTAGGCGAACTTCCGAAGCTTGGAATTGGATTTTTTACTCCGAAGCAAGCGTGCAGAGGAGCCTTATCGACGCTGGTTGAAATTTCTGTGCATTTTGAACCATTACGGGTTGTGTCTTTTCCCTATTTACGCCAATGATATAACTTACCTTAAATTTGATGTTACAGTCTTCCATAGTCTTGACATATAGGAAGAGGCGGCCCGGAAAAACGTTTCCATCTTGAAATAAGTTTTCTTTTAGGATTAAATCTAACTTCCCATGGACAATCCCTTTGAGTTGTTTGCGTTTCTCCTCATTCATTTTTGGAGGCGAGAAGCGTAGATCGCGGGGGTACAGGACCTACTTCAGGAGCACATATTTTTCGTCCAATACCTATGCTGGGTAGCGATATTGGTATAGAGAGAAATTAAAATCCACGAAGAAGTAAATGGATTTAAGGACTCGACTGTGGTAACGCCTAACCTGAGCGGAGCCTAACGGCGAGGGTTGCGAGCTCTAATTTCCGTTCGTGGCATGAATAAGTTTCTTGGCTCGATTTGTAGCAGTTACGCGCCATTTACCAGTCTATTCAACGTATTCTTCAAC
Source organism: Kappaphycus alvarezii (assembly GCA_002205965.3). Lineage (NCBI taxonomy): Eukaryota > Rhodophyta > Florideophyceae > Gigartinales > Solieriaceae > Kappaphycus > Kappaphycus alvarezii. Next base: position 144,435 of record NADL03000530.1, on the reverse strand, counting down.
TGAAGAACGTAACTTGTAGCCTAGCACTATTCGTACACGAAGGTGGACCATATCCTCCTCCATCTCTTCTCTAGCTACTGTAAAGAGGTTCGAACGGTCTTAGAGGGAGTATTTATATATTGAGGGCCAGCTAAAAACCCAAGTGGGAAGTTATTACCCGGAGAAAAGTGCCGAAGGGACTAGACCCTCTATGCTAGCATTTTCGCTCATTTAACTTACAGTTAAGGCGAGAAGGTCGTTCCGGGGTTCATCGAGATGGGCGGAAAAAAGTTTGTGATGGGTGTTCCGTAAGGAGTGATGTAATCGTTCGCCTACCCCCAGCGCGTGATGGTCTTTCTTTCCAGACTTTCTAATTTAAAATCCTTCGTAACAGGCAATGAAGAAGAGAGTGTACTCGAATTATAAACCTCGGTTTTCGTAGAGATGTCCTTGAAGAAGCGTGCTGAGGAGAAATTTTCTCAATCTTTGACATCATGTATCGAACTAGGTCTACAACAAACGTGCCATCAATTTGATTGTCATGGACATACTGTATAATATCCCCCATACGATTAGGTATTGAAAGGTGCTCGTCAGAACCGCAAGTGTGCCTTAGCATGAGTTTTCAGCTACGGTCGATGGGAATATTTCCGATGTTGATGGTTAACACTTCTAATTGAACTTTTTATGTTATTCAACGCGAAAGTTCTTTGGTATATGGGTCACAAAGGTCGCCCATAGTATTGGTACTACGCACGTTTTTGAGGTCATCGGGCAGATCCATTTCCGTCGTCCATCAGTAAGTTCCCGTTCCACTTGAGAGAGAACTGCAGTAGCTCACGCAAAGCAGTTACAAAACGGTTGAAATAGAACTTGGCTTTGTTTCTAAAACTTATACCTGGTACCTCCCAATCTTGCCGCAACACTCCAGAGGAAAGATTGCTTATCTTATGATCTTTTGAACGGAACCGGCGGCCTCACTGCAGTTTCATTGCTTTTATCCGAGTGACCAGTTTGCAGGGCCAACATTGGCACTCGTCGTTCCTGTTTGCTTCATGATCCAATTGATGATTGATTGTAAGCATCAATCATTTAATCTCTGACGGCACCCAAAGTTTTCGGGCATCAGAATAATATTCAGTGAGAATGGATCTGACATTTTCCCGGTAAAACATGTTCTAGTTACAAAATTCGAAATTTTAGTCTCTTTCCAGGCCTGCAAATATGACATTGGATAAAAATTCTTTCTGCTTTGTGAAAGAACATTTTTTTGATGCAAAAAAGTTGTCGTCACACAGGAAAAATGTACCTGCTATATTTGGTGCGTGTTGAGATCCTCCTTCCGACTCTATTTTTGATCCCTGCAAAAGCTGGGGATGTAAGAAAGCATTTTCGTATCGGATTGGAAGTCAGAATTTGTTAAAGCCAGGTCGAATTATGCAGTGCCCACGTCGTCTTCAACGGCTCCGTTAGAGCTCCGGAGGTGGCGGAAGTTTTAGCTTGACTTGATTCAACGGAATACAGCGAATGTTAATTATTGTTTCTATGTTCTCGTGGTGTCTAGTGACATTTCAGAGGCACCTTTTTTATGATTAAGCAAGATTTAATGAATCATTTTCTGGAGACATTTCCCGGGACTTCTTGAAACGGACCATTGCGGCCATATAAAAGTCTCATGTTTGATCTCTTACATCAGTTGTTTCTTCTGCGAGCCATACGAAAGCCATTTCATTAGGACTCACTTGCATTATAGCATCCTCCATATTATAGAAAACGTCTCCTGTCGACAGAAGGCATTGATGCAGATCCGATCTATCCTTTAGAAGTCGAACCTTGAACTCCTGATTCTTGATAATTTCATTTTTATATTCTGACCGAACATGAATGACGAAATCTCACAGTAATTTCATTTTCCCGTCCAAACATGTCAAATACTGAGATGTTACAATACCACGGGATATATGATAAATATATGGGTATTCCAAATAATTAAGGCGTTCTAGAAAGCATAAAAATTTTCCCCTACAAATAAAAACGCTACACTAAACGTATCACAGTACTAACACAAAACATATACCGCAAATCCCTCTGAATAACCTTTACCGGTGTATCCAGCAATTCACCAGCCCTCGCCACTACCGTAACTCCGAGCAACGTCAGAGACCCAAACACCAGAGACCGCGATTTTGGTAACAACGCAGTAAAGGAAAAATATTCTCGCTATTCTCGACAACGCTATCGCCTCTCTTATCCTTATAGCTGCTATGGAAATTTCCAGTAAAACTCCGAACCCCGTGTTTAATAATGTGAGTCCGAATGCCATGCCAGTTCCCTTTGTCTATCGATGGACAAATTAAATCGACGGCAAAAGGAGCATGATCAATTTAATGTCTACTTAGTTCGAAAGTATTTATAATCAATGCCAAGAATTTATTATTAAGACCTCTGACTTCGAGAGAGGACTCAAGTTTAATGCTACTTACTATCGTAGATTTTCATTTTACTAACGGTTCTGAAACATAGAGCGCAATGGAAAATTTTATAACAGGTCGTTATTATGAAAACCTTTACGTTTAATAGATTAATTACAAATTTTTATGTCAATGCAGATTTTGCGTACAACTCGTCCAATATGGCAGAAAATAAGAATCATAATTTGATGAAGAATCAGGAAGGCCGGATAGTTCGTGATAGACATAACTCTCTAGAGTTACTTTAGATCCAAAGGCAGTGTCGATGAGGGAAACCCCTCTTTTTTGTAGGAAAACATATTTTTTGTGTTGTTTTCAGCTTTGCCAAATGGACTTTGTATTTGTCCTAGAGATAACTACCCAGGTTCTAAATCAGACTTTGAAAGTTTCAAAGGAGGCGGGACTGGTGTGAAGAAGAGCTGGCTCGAGGTTAAAATCTTGAATTGACCTAAATCATGGGGTGTTTCAGTCAACAAATGCTAGCAAGGAGCCTTGGAAAAAGTTCGGGCCACACGAACGAGGAAGACGCAGATTGGGGTAATATCGCTGAGTGACAAGCAGCATCACAGCGGAGTAAGCGGCGGCGGCGTAATTGTTGAGAAAAATCGCTTCATGAGCTTGTGTTGGACTTTCGGGTAGAGGTGATCTCAGTGCATCTCGCTATGATTCATAGTTTGCGGGTGGGATTGACGGGAGTCATGACTGAAGGCCGACGGTTCGGAATGGGAGGGCAGGCTCCATTGTGCCGAGGTGGCGGACGGAATGGGGTTGGTGAAAAGTTACTGTGTGAAGACAATGATTTTGTTGTTGATGCTGGGCGATCACTTTGCTGACCAAGATTGTGACTTCTACTTCCATAATGACTGGTTAATTGGTATAATTCGGTACTAACAAATAGTTCAGGGGTAAATAGTGCAGCGAGCCGAGCCTGTTCGATCCGTTTCGGTAGAGATTTACCAGTGATGGTTAGGTTGGATGGTTCGGGACGTAAATTACAACTATGCGACGCCATGCGAGCAGTACGAGGGTATGCTGGGCTGTGCTTCAAATATCAGTCATTTTGGTTCATTTCCTTTGCGTAAGGTCAAGGAGAACGACCTCGGAATTTCTTTTTTACTATAATTTATGCGCTCGCTATAGTACCCTTGTACAATCAGGGGTATTTGCCGATATCGTAGGGACACCGTAGAATAGAGGTGGATAGATTTAGGATAGACTCAGGGATAAATAAAGGAATGGTTTTTATTGAAAAGGGCTGGGGCTGCACTACTCGGCTGTACAACGGACTGCAATGTCGACTTTGCTACACTTCTGGATAGTATCTCGCAAGACGAGCGAGCGCGTGGGAGGGCGAGCGCTTACTGTTATATTTTATATGGAGCAGGATTGAGGCACTATAGTATCTTATTACGGTGCGCATAACGATACTGTACTGTAATTAGACGTGGAAAGGCATATAGGAACGGCTCTACTCGAGCAGGGTTTAAAAGCACGCTATTTCCTGTCGCTTGTAACCTGCTTTCTTTTTTCTTCCAGAGTATTTTTGGTCGTACTTGTCGTCTGTAAGCGGTCATCTTTGAAACGAAAAAAATTATGTCATTACTATTAAATATAGTAACGGGTGCTCGCTGCGGGATCTGACTATACTGGTAGCTAAGAGTTAGCCGTGTGGTCCACGTCGATCACGTGCAGCTTGCGCTAGAAGTTTTCAATTTGTCTTAATCGCGTATTTAGGTGGTGCAATTTTCTTGTGGCCCCCCTTTTTTATTGCAATGGGGAAATTTCAGGATTGTGAACACATTCAAATATTCCACCCCTAGGAACACTCAAATATTGCAAAAGTTTGTATTGAACAAACTATACATTTTTTTATTACAGCGGCCTATGAGGAGTATGAGATAGGTAGCGAGGGACAAAAGACTCGCTCGGTGGTAGATAATTGACGATGAAGGAGATGGGGTATTAACGAGGCAATATGGTTGGAAAAAGCTGCCAGTTGCCTCTCCTGTCCTCAGAAGGCCCGCTATTTGATCGTTTTATAACGTTACCGCACATCGCCTCAGAGCTGAGACACGCTCCCACTATCGGCAAGTCTTATCCGCGATGCACTACGCTCACATTCTCGTTGATATGGAACCCTGCACATGTTAGACGCTGAAGGGCAATGTGATTTACTAGCTAGGAAGGATAAATCGAGCACATATTCTCACAGGAACGCACAAACTAAGCCGTCGAAACTAATATCGGGAATATATTACATTAAATATGCAAAAATCGCGTAAAATCGCTTTTAGTGAAGAAAAAAGTTTAATTTAGACAACCGATATGGCTAAGCGTCGTATTGGTATGATCTAGACAGAGACAAATCTATTTATTGTACGTTGCAGCAGGTTGGTGGGTCTGTAATGGCGTCAGGGCCTTTTCTGTTTCGGAGACGAGCTCTTCGGCCTTCTGAAGTGGAAAACAGGACACTTTACGTGCCATCTGGGTTCACACAACGGTCACTGTTAAGGGCCCTTTTGACACTGTAAAGATGCCATTACACTGTAAATATAGGGCAACTGCTCGAATCTTTATGAAGATGCCGAGAAGGTATTTCACGCAAACCTACCGATCAAACCACAGTCTATCTGAGGGTATTTTGGGCTTCCAGACTCCTCATGTGAACTGTAAATCTAATGTAAATCCTACTTTAAGCGACCCTCTAGTCCAAACTGATGGACCGCTAATTAAGGGAGACGTCTGATATAATGAAAATTGTAGATATTCCTTGGCATGCTGCGCTGGCTGAGCTGGCTGCGCTGGCTGAGCTGGCTGCGCTGGCTCAGTTGGCATGCTGCGCTGGCCGAGTTGGCATGCTGTGCTGGCTGAGTTGGCATGCTGCGCTGGCTGAGTTGGCACTGTACTTACAACTATATTTTTAAATATTTTTAGAGGGATGCTTTGCACTGTACTGTGGCGGTGCAGATTTGGCACATAGGTACTGTATAGGTGCTACAGAATGTGAGGGTTGAAAACTCTATATAAGGGGCTGTTTGCATGAAATGGTAGGACTACTTGGGAGCCAGCATACCCGAGCGGGGCGCTCAACAAGTTAAGTCAAACACAAAGCATAAAGGAAGTTGGCAGATAGCTTCAAGCTCAGTCCCAAATAGTTAGGAAGTTGAGAGTCAACTTCAGACCCAAGAAGCATTTATTTTACCCTAGTCACTAAGCATAGGTGGTAGACCCTGCCCCTTCCATACTTGCTTGTAGCCCATTCAACTGTCGTCCCTATACACTCCTTTTCGTTCGTTCAACTATACCACGGTAGCACTTTTGTCGCTTGCAACACCTCCTTCTTGGGGTGGTTGATTCTGAATATCTCTTCTCCCGACGATTTACCCCTATCATTTGGTACTCTTGTGGAGGGGGTTGCACCCGAGGTATTCGAGTTGAGCAGTCTTAGGGAACCATTCGAGGGGATTTCTTTTCTGTAATCATGGATCTCAACGCTGCTCGTATAACGTTCACAGGGGCAAGAATGAAGACGTTGAAGAGTTTCTCTATACATATGTCAACGTTGTGATGCGTGAGAAGAGCGATGAAGAGAAGGCCGAAAGTATCTTCGCCTATCTTCATGGTGACGCAAAGCACAAATATAAGGCCAAGTTTATCAACGGGTGGTCTCTTAACGGGAATGGGCGTAACTTCGGTGAGGTATGTGAGTGGCTTGTGAAAGAATATGCTAAGGAGGTAGAACCAGATGAGATGATTCGTACCGCCATAGAGGCCCGGCTCAATTTCGACGATTTGTTAAGCTCATTGGTATACTTGTGTGATCTCTATGAAAAGGCTGGGTTCAACGCCCAAGCCAAGTACGGAATGCTACGTAAGGCGGCGATGGGGGATAAGCGGCTCTCCGATTTCCTTCTCATCAAGGGCCCTCACACTTTTAATGAACTGAAGGGTACCATAGTAGAATTTGTCAAAAATTCGGAGACGTTTCAGTCACTAAGTGAAATGCCGACGGAAACCCGTACATCTATGCCGATCGTACATCCTGAAAAGAATTATCAAAGGCCAGCGACTAGCGCAGCAGCATTGGAATCAGTCAGGAGCGATGTCAAAAACTTGGAAGAAAGGTTGGAAACCGATTCGATAATCGACTTGACATGATAACCTCGCAGTTGGAAAGCCTTACTCTTACCATTAAGAAGAACCAGTCTGGGGCCCCAAGGCCGCAGAAGTCTGTTCCTACTGTCACAAGCCTGGACACTTTGCAAATAGGTGTCCTGATAATCCACATAGAAACACTCGTTGTGGAAAGTGCGGTCGATATGGGCATCATGAAAGTAACTGCTGGTCTAGAGACAACAGAAAAGCAAATTTATCGGACGCAAGGAGCGAGTCAGGACCAGAGATGAAAATCTTACGAAACAGAAAGGATCACAAGTTGACGGATGCCGGTAACGTATCCATCGCTGAAGAAATCAGTCAAGTCAATGTGACAAAAAGGGATGGGGAAGGGAACATTTTATCGAAGAAACCTAGGCTAGATTATGGAATGCTGGAACATATCCCAGCACCTGTACCTCCTCGAACCAAGAGGTCTGATCAAGTTGTTCCAGGAGTTGGAGTCACTCCGGCCAAGAAGACGAAAAAGAGTAAGAAATTTAAGAATATCCCAAAGGACGTACTAGAATATGTGAAGAAGTACAATTTGGTGGCTGAGCTTGCGTCAGCCCCAACTGGGATAACGTTTGGTCAACTTTTGAGGGGCGACGCAGAAGACGCGAGGAAAGAACTCAAAAAAATTATCAGGTCTAGTAAGTCCGCTAAGGGTAAGAAACTGTTTCTTCAATCGGCCTCGACAGCACCAAGACGTCTTAAAATAGTACCAGTCAAAGTATTGGGAATTCAAACCCAAGCTCTTTTCGATTCGGGCGCTGTTCCAAACCTTATTTCAGAAACTTTGGTGACAGATCTAGGTCTTGAAATTATTCCAACTACTCGAAGGATAACTGTGGCGGATGGAACCGTATCAAAATGCATGGGCACTGTTGACAAGGTTTCCGTGTTCTTTGGGGACTCTAAAGTTGATTTAGACTTTCTTGTCATGCCTGATCTCCCTTTCGATGCAATCATTGGCTGCCCTACCATGGAAAGACTAGGGACCTGCATTGACTTGGGCAACCAAATCGTTTCAGTTAATGTTGACGGCAGAACCGTGAAGATGCCCCTGGATTTCGACAAAAGCACACATCCGGTAGATTTGAAAGAAACGGACAGTGAAGATTTCACTTCTAGCTATGACAGCGAAGATTTCGAACCAACTAACACTTTCGGAAGTGGAGAAGGGTACGCTCGGGGGATACTGAACATGGCATGGGATGATTATGATTCTGGGTTTGAAACAGATGAAGACTGGAATTCTAGGATAGGTGTGACACCTGAATGTGTTTCTTTTTGCGATAATATCGAATCAAAGGACGGAATTCGGAGCATGAAAGAAGATTACAATTGCAAGGAAAACAGGAATATATCGGATTCCATATCTGAAGTGTGAGCACGCCGGAAAAGGTCCTTCAAAATATTGAGGTTGAGAATCAAGAAGAAAAAGGGCGCCAAATGGCAGAAATCCAAGGAAAAGTGCAGCACCTTCCCGCCGCCGCCTCACTGAAAATATCCGACATGTTAGCATCTTCCGAAGTAATTGCATGGAGTGTATCAGATTTAAGACAAGCAAGTGTACCGGTCACTCACTCATTTGAACTTACCGATACTCAACCAATTTACCACAGGCCTAGACGTCAACCGCCAAAATATGACCAATTTATCTCAGAGAATGTTACAAGTATGCTGGAAAATGATATTATTCGGCCAGTTTCATCCCCATGGTCATTTCCAGTTGTGATAGCACCAAAGAAAGATGGAAAACTTCGCTTTTGCGTCGATTACCGACAGCTGAACCAGAGAATGATACCCGATCGATTTCCGATTCCAAACATGGAAGAAATCCTCGAGGACTTGAAGGACGGGAGATACTTCACCTCAATTGATCTTTACACTGGTTATTGGCAGATTCCATTAGATGAAAAATGTAAGGAAATAACAACTTTTACCAGCAAAGCCGGTACATTCAGGTTCGAAGTGATGCCTTTTGGTCTCATGAATACACCAGCTACATTCCAAAGAATGATGAACGAGGTTTTGAAAGGACTTCCATTTGCAAGAGTTTATATCGATGATGTGGTGATATTCTCAAAAACCTTGGATCAGCACATATCGCATGTCAAGACTGTGGTGGAGAGAATAGATGCGTACAGCCTGAAAATTAAGTTAAGCAAATGCTTCTTTGCGAAAACGTCTATCCAATTACTCGGTCATATCGTCGATCAAGAGGTAATTAAAGTGGATCCAGAGAAAACGAAAAAAATAAAGTTGGCACCAAGGCCCGCTTCAAAGACGGAGGTCCGAAGCTTCTTAGGACTGGCCTCATATTACAGAAGATTTATCAAAGATTTAGCCAAGACTGCAGCACCGTTACATGCCAGCACTACGAAGAACGGAAAGTTTTACTGGAACAAGGAAATGGAAACTGCATTTCAGGAGCTTAAAGATAAGCTATGTGTTCCCCCAGTTCTCGTGTACCCAGATTTCAAGAGACCATTCGTTGTGGAAACAGATGCCTCAGAGCGGTCTTTGGGTGCCGTTTTGTCCCAAAAAGATGAGAACGGAAGACTAAACCCTGTTCAATTCGCAAGTCGAACTCTGAATGATGCGGAAAAGAGATACTCAGTCTGCGAGAAAGAAGCGCTAGCTGTTGTCTTCGCGCTGAAAAAGTTTCGCGTATACCTTTTATAACTCGAGAAATTTGTCTTAATAACTGATCACCAGGCACTTAAGACAGCATTCCTAAAGAAGGATGCACATCACCGCTTGGCCCAATGGCTCGACATTTTCGCAGAATATCGGTTTGAAATTTTGTATAGACCCGGACGCAATAATCAGCCTGCCGATTACCTATCCCGCTTGAGGGATCCATTGATTCCAAATGAAAAAGCTTCCGAAGACATCGTCGGAGTTGCCGAAGTTCAAGTGCCGATCGATAACGAGTACGAAGCTTATATTCACGGACTTATTAAATTCCTTGATGGACTAGAAATGAGAAAGGTTGATCTCGAACACAGAAATTGGGTACGCAGGAACCAAAAGGCCTTTACAGTGTGGAATGGGAAACTCTTCCGGCACACTAAAGCCGGTCCCCGACTAGTGGCCCCTTTGAAAGAAAGAATGAAGATCTTGAGGACTTTCCATGATGAGCTAGGGCATTGGGATCTCGAAACAACCAAAAAATTCGTAACTGAGAGATTCTGGTGGCCCAGTATCCATAAGGACGTCTATAATTTCGTGAAAAGCTGTCCACTGTCAAAAATTCACTCCGATACGAAAGTATAAGACAACCCTAAGCTTCCCAGTTTCCGCTCTCTTTGAAACCTTCTCAATTGACTTTGCCGGCCCATTCAAGGAAACCTCTTCCGGAAACAAATACCTCCTTATAGGGGTGGAACATCTTACTGGATGGCCAAAAACAGTTGCAGTTGAGGAGGCAAATGCTGAGGTGGTACTGAAATTCATCGAAAAAGAAATAATTGAACCGTTTGGCCTTCCAAAAAGGATCATCTCGGATAACGCCCTTTGTTTTACTGCAACTTCACTGCTTCGTTTCTTGGAAGAGAAAGGGATTCAGCTCAAGACAGATCTCGACTACGCTCTTATGTCAAACGGGAAAGCCAAAAAGATGATTGGAACTATCAAACGCGCACCTACTTTTTGGAATATTTTATAGGTAATCAACTGCATCCCTATTCGTTTGAAAGGCCTCATGTTTTAACAATAAGGCAACTTACATTAATAGAAACAGAACAAGAATGATGACGAGTCGGGACGTTCGTCTTGAGCGAGGGGGCGTGATATAATGAAAATTGTAGATATTCCTTGGCATGCTGCGCTGGCTGAGCTGGCTGCGCTGGCTGAGCTGGCTGCGCTGGCTCAGTTGGCATGCTGCGCTGGCCGAGTTGGCATGCTGTGCTGGCTGAGTTGGCATGCTGCGCTGGCTGAGTTGGCACTGTACTTACAACTATATTTTTAAATATTTTTAGAGGGATGCTTTGCACTGTACTGTGGCGGTGCAGATTTGGCACATAGGTACTGTATAGGTGCTACAGAATGTGAGGGTTGAAAACTCTATATAAGGGGCTGTTTGCATGAAATGGTAGGACTACTTGGGAGCCAGCATACCCGAGCGGGGCGCTCAACAAGTTAAGTCAAACACAAAGCATAAAGGAAGTTGGCAGACAGCTTCAAGCTCAGTCCCAAATAGTTAGGAAGTTGAGAGTCAACTTCAGACCCAAGAAGCATTTATTTTACCCTAGTCACTAAGCATAGGTGGTAGACCCTGCCCCTTCCATACTTGCTTGTAGCCCATTCAACTGTCGTCCCTATACACTCCTTTTCGTTCGTTCAACTATACCACGGTAGCACTTTTGTCGCTTGCAACACCTCCTTCTTGGGGTGGTTGATTCTGAATATCTCTTCTCCCGACGATTTACCCCTATCAACGTCCTTAAGAGTGCACTGCAACCGGAAAGCCTGTCCGCGCTGACCAGCATCGATCGTCGCATGGCCTCTGGACACCAAAGTTTGGAGTTACTGAGTGACCATAGTCTGTAGACCTTCCTGATATGCTTTTTCCCCTTGTTTCCGCTTCTATCCTGTTTCCCATCCAGCTGAAATCGTCTGGAGTGCGAGGACCCATTCTGGAAGTCAGATTCGCCAGCGATAATTTTGCGGCAGACATGAGTTTAAGTCGATATCTGGTACAAGGCATGCCACCTACATCGCCAGCCCTATCAAACCGGCTCCACTTCGCTTGCAAAGTCCTTCCTACTCCACCGTCCACATGAACTGGGGTTTGCTCGTCGCCCTCTTCTAGTGGTTCTCTCTCAACTCCCCCGCCACAATTGACCCGCGAAACAGGATTTCATGTCCCTTGTTTCCGACATCGGCCTTTTCGAACCCCAGAACCTCCGGCAAAGTCATCAGCCTGTACAAAACATTTTATTTCAGGCGATGTAAGAGGCCGCTGCAGATCCAAACTGGGGGGAAGCAGTATTTCAGCCCGCCCTGATCCCTGCCACCAATTTTCCTCCTCAATCTGTCGTCGAGCACGGCACAACTCCCCCCACACCCCTGGTGCAAGCTCCTTCCTCAGCGCCCCCCACTTCTCAGTGACGCATTTCTTCTTCTCACTATTCCTCGTCATGATCCGCCGCATCCTTGTCTTCCCCGTCTCTATTAATTCTACCTCGCTGTGTTATTCTCAATATCACGCCCTGATGGACCCCCAAGATGAGCACGCTGTCAACTTAAAGTCTAGATACGGTACAACGCATCCGATGTCGAGTCCACACAGCAACGTGCTTAACATGCTGGCTCGCCATCTATTCCATTCTACAAGGCTCTGAACGCAACTAAAAGCTCCCCTACTTGTCCCTGGCACCTCCCCTGCGCTGCCGATATTCTTGTTCAACCACCTTCTCCCGCCGCTTGTTCCCCTTACTCCTTACCTATCGGCCTCGACGTCACCGTTGGCAGCCTTTATCGGCGTGCTATTCTTCGCCTAGCATCAGAAGAGCTGCGCGCAGCAGCTAAGATTGCCGACGAAGACAAACTACGCGCCCACTCGGTGGCACTCTCGCCAACTCCGCTCGGCTCTCCATTTTTCCCCCTCCGGCCCCCTTCCTTCACTCGACTAGTATGTAGTACCGCTCGTCCCCAATAGTCTTGAAGCGTTCTACACCCGCACCGCTGCTTTTCTCCTGGAGAATGCAACCCGCGTTTCATATCGATCCGCTTCTACCCCCGAAGCGAGGCTATTACAGCTGCGAAAACGCCTGAGTGTCTTGATCTGTTTAGTGTGGATGCGGCTATCCTTGCACGCATGCTACCATCCCAAACGTGCATTCAGTAATATTACGTACGATATTTTAGGGACTATACCCTTTAACGAATGAATAAGAGTTTCCGCATCAACCTAACCATGAGGACTGGTGGATGCGAAACAGTAACTGAAGGTTTAGAGAGAGACTTGAGTTTAAGAAAGTGGATGGGTTGATATTGGAGGCGAGGGGAGGGGGCAGAGAGCTGATTCACTCTTTTCACGAGCAATGTGCGATAGTTGCATATTGTCGGTGACGCGAAAGCAGGGTGTCCATGACACATTGTTGGCTCGGGACATCGGCGAGACTACATGGTATCATTGGCACAGTACATCATCAGAATCTTCTGCAGAGGATTCTTGGTAAGATTATCATTGTTTTGGTAGCGTCTCGGAAAGCTTGACATTGTATATCATATTTATGTGGAGCGCCGTGGCTGCGGAGTTGAATGGACTCAGATAGGAACCCTTAGCACCCATCCTCCTCTTCCGAGCCGACCCTTGAGAATCAATGCGGCGCACAAGTGACTCACTATGTTCTTTTCTCGGCGTGGTTTCCTCAACGTTTTAATGAAATTGGTTTCCAACCCCTGCCCTGAACTCCTCATACTGCTGATGAGGTGAGGGTAGTGCGCTTTGCATTCCTCGGTTCTGAGGGAACATATCAAAATTCGTTTGAAACAAACTAGCGATTCCAGCCTGACCAGGCATGGATGCATTTGAGGCATACCCAGCTGAAGGAGCACCTGGATGCATTGTACCACGAGTATAATTTGTAGGTCCTGCCAAAGGGGGTTACGTAAACGGTCTGTCTGCCTCAATTCTTGAGGTGTCTACATCAACGTATTGAGAGGGAACATTTGCTTCATAAGCCCACCCCATTGACAGCATCCCATGGTAGATATTCGACATTCCACCACTACAGAATCTGCCGGTGTAAGGACGGAATAGAGCCGGAGAAAAAGACGTCGGAGGTTGAGCTCGCTGATTTCGATGTTGACCACAAACTGCTACGGGTGCTGATGTGCCAAATCATCTATTTGACTCGGTGATATTTTGCTCCCTTGAATTAATTGGAATTATGTGCTTCAGAATCCCGCAAGAATCATGACTCAACTTCTGCTGTCTGACTCTCGATCTTTTTATTTAGGGAGCGCAGATTATACATGTTCTTCATTTGCTTGGTAACTATTTCAGCTGAAGAAATACCGTCTTGTGCTGATATTCCGGATCTCTTGAGTTCCACTGACAAAATAACAATTTCCGACCATATCCGTACTCAGCTTTGCGCGTAGATTTGTGTGTATCCTATTCTCTAAACTGAAAGTCCGTTCTGTTGCGGTTGCGGTCAGACTAACTGACAAAGTGCGACGAGCAAACTCGATCAACTCTATTGTGGCCTTGCGATGGAAAAGGCTGTCCTTCGGTATACCTACTCTCCATTTTGTCCACCATATTACTGGACTTTCTTTACGGTTGTTGCTGCCCGTTGGTCTAGCCCCAGGGGGAGGTTTAGGGGCAAAACTTTCAGACCTGTTCCTCAGCAAGCTGCTTGCATCCCAAGTCCCTCAAACTATTGGGTATTGAGAGAGCATTGCGTCAATGAATGGCTCATGGTCATTTACTTGAATTCCCAACTTCTGAAAATCAACACCCTGAAGATAGAAGTTGGATTGTCTCCTTAACGATCTATGAAAAAGATAGGGTCTCGGGGCGTACGATATGGATCCAAGAGTGCTGCTGTAGTATTTAGATCAGACATCAATGTGACCTTCAATCTTTTACGTCCTGTTATTGCCGCCTCTTTGCGATTGCGGAACACTTCTAGTAACTCCGTCCGGTGCTGTTCTGGGGGATCAGAAAAACAAGACAAGGGGGGTATCTCCAGGCCTTCTTCCAGAATCTTTTTTGCTTCACATGCTTCAGAGATAAGGGCTGTCTCTACGTCAAATACTTGGAGGTATATCCGACAAGCCTTGAAAATGGCGTTCATCTGCTTTACTGTTTGCAAACACCCGTCACTTTGAAATGGATCAACAAAACTCTTTTCACGACTCTTTTTCTCTCCCTCGTTACTTACAGCGCATTAGCTGCTAAATTCAGCACATCCAAGAAGAGTTAAGAAAACTGGACGGATGCTCATGAATTTGTTAAGCTTTGTTTCGCTTGATGCAAAGCGCACCACCGAGACTCTCTTCATTGTTTTTGCAAGAGGGACAAGAGCTTATTAAGTGTCAATAATTAAGTCTAGGTCCGAGTTTGGCGGTTCCTTTTCTTCTAAATCACCCTCGGATCCTGTAATATGAAGTACCGTAATACTTCCAGCAGTGTTATCCGATTATTTTTGTTGCTCAGTTTCTTTGTGTTGCAGAAATTGCCCAGTTGATCTTGTTGCGTTCACTCGACGCAAATTTTCTTTGTATACCTTCATAATTTCCAATAGTTTCGCACGGAGCTTTCGATATCGCCGCAGAATGCTAACTATTTCTGCTAGTGTTTCAGGAGTCTTGGAAATCCGAGAAAATTCTCGAAAATCATACATTAGAATGTTCCCTATAAGTGCTTCATTTTGGAGCGGAACAACGTGCGCATACCTCCTTGCCAGTTCCTGTCTTTTTTTTTTAACATACCCTGTATTGTCTATAAGGACGCCACTGATACCGTCAAAACCATAAGGTTTCTCATAACATCTTCCACCAGTTTCGCATAGTAATCCGAGTCACACGTATGGTACTCTGTATAAGCACTCATCAGAAAGAACATCTCGGTGGATGCACGATCTGAACCCATGATGCGTATCAAAACGTTAACCGTCGGGGCTCCGTTAACATCTTCGGCACCATCAAACATTATTGTTCCGCGACAAGGGAAGAGAAAGCGCTTCAACACTTTCAGGACCTCTCGGCGCATCCTTTCATAGTGTTCATCCAGAAGCTTTCCACGAGTCTCGATGCCAAGCGGCATCTTGTATCCAGGTCTGAGATAAGCAAAGATTTTCCAAGGGCACGCGGGAAGAATTCCCTATTATCTCAAACTGAAAATGGTAGATTTTCATCAAAAACAACCTCTAACAGAAGTTCTGTTGCGATAATGGTCTCCTCCTCAGAGCACCTGCTTATTGGTGTCTTATCGTTGATGTTTTGCCTCTCAAAAATATACCCTGTCATTCTAGGTAACATCGTTGCACGTTTCCCTCGCTTTGCACAGTTTAGCAAGTTTTGAAGTTCCTCCGCGCAAGCCATTCTGAGCTTATTTGCATCTGACGGGCGTATTCCAAAAGGATGGTTCACAAAAAGATCTGGCTTATTCTTATCATGTGTTGTGCTGTATATATCAGCCCTTTTAGCTATCTCCAGGCCGTAACAATTAATGACATGAAAGATACGATATATTCGTTTCTTATCTTTCACCTTGGAAGTAAATTATAAGAAAGTGCCGCCGATGATATTAGCAGAGCTTTCAGTCTCATCCTCGAAGTATGAGTCGCTTCGAGACCCCCTTCTCGATCTTGTGGAAGACGGACGGGTGCTCGCTGTCAGTTTCTGTCTTTTTTAAACAGAACTTGTGCCTGCAACATTCGGTTGTGCCCGGAAATTGGCGGTGCCATCTGCAACAGTTTGTAGCCGTAGTTGCGATGGATTGGGTACTGGATGTCGTACGCAGACCGATGGCTGAACAAACGGACTTGGTTTTTGATGGGAAGAAACGGAGGTAGTGCAACTTTCTGCGACATATTTGGCAACTTTTGACTTTCGGTAAGAGAACAAGAAAGTGTCGCAGAAACAGACGCAGATGGATTTATCTCATTCGAATTATTCTGCGGGTCTTCGACTGCTTGAACTGTTTCCCGAGTAGCTGGGTTGTATATTCGCCCTTGGAAAGCTGCAACGTTTTGAACGCTTTCCGTAATAGGAAAATACAATTCTCTAACCTGATGGAGAGCTTCGTTGAATTTGAAATCGTCCATAATATTTCAAAGATTATCTTGAAGCCTTTCAGTAGTCCTGGTAGTAAAGTTGATCAGTGATGGGAAGGCGTATGTTCAAATCAGAGGAAATAGGAAATGATTGGCAGGCAAGATGGAGAACGTGGATGGGAAATCGCAAGTTGAGCCGTGCTTTGGACAGGAAGATGCGGCCGAGTCACTCGGATGAACTTTGCGCCGCGAATTATTCGGTAAGGTTGCCTCGGTGGGAAGTTCTGGAAACTCAGTGAGAAGTTAATAGTCCGCTTTTCCGCTATATCCTGACTCACTGAACATGTCAAGAATATATTTTATAATAACCTGTTGAAAATGCCTTTTTTTACCTTTAAACTTTAAAGTTTAAAGCATTTTTTTCTGGTACCCCGCCGACCAAGCGGGGATATATGGTAGTAATTTTAATTCTTATGAGAAGTTGTAAGTACTTTATTGGTGGCTTACCCCTTTTGTCTCTAAAATCTCATTGGACAAATGTTAATCATGATTGAAGGATATGGTCAATTTGAATCTGCATACTGCATCCTGGGTCCAGTTTGGCAGGACCCTGGATCGGTCCTGTGCCCGGGTCTGCCGTCAATGACCCACTCAGTATCAGGATACTGGAATATTGGGATTAAATGGGTAACTTCCTGATCATGCTTTATGTGCAGTAGCAGTTGCTAAAAGCCACGTAAAATGGAGAAGAATGCTGTAGTCTATTAGTTTATGGCATCAGTAAAAACGAGTCTGCAACTTGCAGACGATAAATTACAGTACTTTATATGTTACCGTTTCAAGACTATTACTGCGTTGCCAAGTTTTTCGTGCCGCTCTCTTCAGTATAAAATGTCCCAGAGAAACTTTTTTCAGTAACAGACTCCTAGAGACTCTCAAAATCTGGGTTCTGTATCCAAAAAAATAGGTTTAGGCCTTTTTCTTTCAAATAGACCGCATTTTTCTGGGAAATATTTGCATTTTTCTGGTGGCACTACGGTATGCTTATTTCAGGCAGTGGATTACAGTACAGTACATTACATACACTGTCGCTTGAAAGTATACGACAGGGTATCGATTTGGACCAACTCAAAATCTATTGGTGCAATTTAAAAATACAACACCTAAATGTATTTAGCAGTAAAAATACAGTAGGAAAGTGGGAATGTTTTAAACTCTGGTAAAAAGTGTACTGTACACCTTGGAAAGAAATAAATAACCCCTACTGAAAGTATACGACACTTTTAGAACACAAAGCAATTGAAGCATTAAAACCACATGTAAGTCCAAACTAATAGTGAATATGGCCTCCCGGCTTAACAATAACCCCAATAGCACGCCTTTGCATAGACGTCACTAAGTTTCCCGGAAGAGATAGCGTTAGTTCCTTTCAATTACTAGAAACACAGTCCCCAAGATCAGAAATAAAAAACTGCGGTAT
Source organism: Kappaphycus alvarezii (assembly GCA_002205965.3). Taxonomy (NCBI): domain Eukaryota; phylum Rhodophyta; class Florideophyceae; order Gigartinales; family Solieriaceae; genus Kappaphycus; species Kappaphycus alvarezii. The sequence continues at coordinate 126,607 of NADL03000530.1, read as the reverse complement.
ATTGGCATAAATCTTCCTTGCTAGCAGGCTCTAAATGTTTTAGATTGGACTAAGATCAGGTGAACGCGCTGGAAGCTTCATTAAACGTATTACTTGGGCCGGAAACGAGTCCATTGATTTCTTTCTGACATGAATTGGAGCAATCTCTTGCTGAAAAATTCACTTTTTGGCAAAAAATAGTCCGATTTCGGTAGCAATGCCTCCTTCATTACCTTAACATAACTTTCAGGTCTTTCTTCTCGTTAAACCCTACAAGTTTCAGATAGAATCATTAGAAAAAGCCCCTCAACCCATAATACCAGCCCACCCTGCTAGCGACGTGTTAGAAGCTCAGTATAACGCTTCAAGTCATGCTAGTAGCGGCGAATAATACTGGCCTCATCCAAAGAGAACCTTTTTTCATCAGAAAAGACAAATTGGGACCATTTTGTCAAGACCTTTTTGTCATGAAATTTTGCGTGGCCTACGGGATCTTTTAGCCTTTCTATAGCTTTGCGTGTTATCAAAGAACCTTTTCACAGCATCTCTACTTCTACTTACCTTATTTGAGATCGCTGAAATACTGAGGTCTTCTTCTTTGTATACGATAATTTTTTCACGCTCCAGCTCAGAAAAGTTCGTTCCTCTTGGCATTGTTGAGTCGTAGTTGACTATACGAACTGTACTGTAGAGAAGTAGATTGGGGCCTTGTTTGCTCTGAAGTATGCCTTTTTTGTCTGGAATCAAACATGTTAAGTTTCTGTCGTACACTTTCAGGTGGGGTTGAATTTTCTTTTTGGTTTTTTATTGATCTGTTTGAATTGAGGGTAAATCAAAATCTGGTTTGACATATTTTTGTTGAATGCGCATTACAGTAATGCCGAATTTAGCCGAGAATTAGCCTTTTTCGAGTGCAGTAGTCAATCGGTACAGTGACTACGAAAGTTTGAATTTAGCACACTGCGCTTTATAAACCCGGCGACACGAAATACGCAAGTGGTTTCGCTCACGACGAAAACAACCAGGCCGGGGGAACGCACGTACCCATTCTATTTTGCCGCCCAAATCCTCTATACCTTACAGCCTCCTTAACCTCTCATCTCCTTTGCGCACGAGCCGCGCAACCGCAGTTATGGGCCCAGATCCGAACAAGACCAAAGAACGCCAGCAATCCGATCCGCCGTTTTTCTACCCAGATCGAGACTTGCAAGAGTGGCGCCGAAAAGTTGGACGCTGGGTGGATCTTGTTCTTGCCGCTGCCGAACGAGGAAATGACCGTAACTACTCCACTATCGCAAAAATTCTTGGCCGTACTTTATACGAGCGTGGATTTCCTTCTGCTCAGCAGTCAATCGTCGATGAAGCACAATCAAAGGGTATAATTAACTACACTCAAGAGGGCCAGATCGAGTGTGTGAGGGAAATTGTTGAGTTAATTGCCGTCGACCCTCCGATTGCAAGTGTTTCTCGGCTCATTTCTTCTTTTAACAAAGTAACGGGTTGTCAAAGGAAGAAAAATGAAGATCTCACTTTGTTTGTGTCCCGTTTCCGAGGATTAGCTGCTGATCATCTAGTACAGGTTAATGCTTCCTCTTCTTCACAAATCGGTGAAGTCTTAGCAATCAAACTTTTAAATAATGCCAAGCTCGAGGAAGCAACGTTAACGAATGCAAAGTTGTCTTTGATTTCTCTGGCCGAAGTGCGAGCCAAGAAAGAAGAACATAACAGGACAGTCGCGGTTCTGGAGAAGGATCTTGACAAGACGGTAACTGCATTTAAAGACCTGAAGACTGCTATTATTGCGAGTTTTCCCCCAAACGTCGAAGGGGATAGTGCCTCGTATATACCATCTACCCTCTCAGAGAAAGCGGAAGAACTCCAGGAGGCTATCTATCAACTCCGTCGTTCTGGAAATGACCAAACAGTGAAGTCTGTGTCAAATATGCTCACCAGTGAGGAGGCTAGGACCAGGTTGCATCTTGATGACGCAGCGACTGTACTTAACAATCTAACAGTCACACCTGCCAGTAATCAAAACGCAATGAGAATGCAACAGGTTCAAGTCCTCTTCGCTCAACAAATGGAAGCTTACTTTGGTCGCACTCAAGGTGAGCGAAGCGGGTTTGACTGGTCACGGCTTGGAGACGGAGCAAATAGAGGACGAGATCGCGGAGGCTTTCGTGGAGGAAATATCAATCGTCGGGGACGCAGAAGTTTTCGTGTAAGTTTTCGCAACTGCTCTCGGAACGACGAAAGCGAGAAAGATAACCCCCGCATACTTGGAAAACGCCCTAGAAACGAACGCGCAAAGGAAGGACGAAGTGACTTTGGGACAAAGTGCCGGGATTGCGGAAGAAATGGTCACACTCGTGGTGACGATGAATGCAGAAATCCTAGTGCCTATACTCTCTTTCTGAGAGAAAACAAGAAAAACGATGATGGCAGCGCCGAAAACAATGGTGAAAGAAAAATTCCTTTTTTTCGAAGAAGCTCCCAGTCCGAAGACGGGAAAGCCTAATCGGAAGTAGGGGAGCCCAATCAGACGTTAGGTACGGATCCGATGACCCAAACCCCATTATCGATGGGGGGTGTCCCAAAAGCATCGGGGGCATTGAGGCCGCTGCCGCACTGTGTGAAGCAATGGGAACCGAATTGATTCTTCGACCATTGGAAGGCGTGCCTTTTCTACATGGGTTTGGACCGAACTGTAGTGATGCGAAACTCACTGTGGCTTTATGGGACTTGGAGATAACAGACCTGGCAGGAACATTGGTCAAGATCCCATTTCACGTTACAGCCGGAGATGGACTGTTACTACTTGGAAATGAGGTAGTGCATGGGTCAGACCTGATGAATTCCCAAAATCTACTCGTCATCCCACCGGATACTGGAGGACTATCTGCGAAAACTCTTTGGTTTCAGACCTATCATGACAGCATGGTTGAGGAGGATTCAAACTCAAGGCGAACCTACCTCAACGTTGTGCCCTCCAAATGCTCACCCTTCAAATAATACTTTTCATCGATCCGAGCGTTTTTATCGATGCAAAAGAGTCAAAAGGACTACGCCGACGGCAAAAACGCAAGACGATTTGCGAAAAAGCTGCATGGCTCTTCTCACCTTCCGTACAATGACATTGTGACGTTCTGTGAGCGTGGGGGAGTTCTTAATCCCGTTTTGAAGCAGGCTCTCAGATCTGTAGTGGACAAGTGCACTTCTTGCAGATTGACAGGGGCAACCCTTGAGGTCAAGCAAAATATCACCATGGAAGCTTTGTCTCCAGTTTAACGATCACGTTCAGATGGACTTTTTGTTCATCACAGAACTAAGCGAGAAGCCTATCCTACATATGGTTGACATGCATACAGCCTATTCTGAGGCTTCCATTGTCAATTCTAGAGATATGGGTATCGCCGCGAAGCAATTTGACTAGAAGTGAGTGAGCAATCATGGACCCCCACGCGCCATATCCGGGGATCCTGAGTTTACAAACACGAAATTCCAACAATGTCTTCGTTACCTTCACGTGAAGATAGAGCCAAGACCGGCACGAAGACACAACAAGCTTGGTGTTGTCGAACGAAAGCACTCAGTCGTACGGCTCATTGCCCAACGTTTGCTCAAAGACGCGCAGTTCTTTAATAGTGATGAAGTGGACAAGGTTGCAATACTATCTCGGGCCACGTTCCTTTCCAACATCATGTTCGGGAGCAAAATCCTGAGTAGCTTCGAACTTTCCAAAGGCTACACACCAGGAATTGTTGGTCTGCCGCAACGCGAAGTGAGCACCGAGCTCCTCAAAGCGCACCACGAACAAAGTGCTCGGCGTGCAATTGCAAAGCGCAAACTGTGAATCCTGAGGACTTCAAAAGGGGAACTGAAATATACTTCTTCAAGAGGAGCGAAAAGTTCGGAAAGTGGGAGCATGGATACGTCCGGAGTGTTGACAAGCACGTAGTCAACATATCAAGTTTCCAAGATCATAGAGGCAAGCCAATCCGTGAGCTTACGAGGACGTACGGATGAAGACTACAAGTTCTCTCTTACGGGAGCTCGACGAAATGGATTTCCGATTTCCACTGAGCTACTCGGTTGTTGAAGAAGGCTTGGATTCAAAAAATGGCCCGGAAATGTCATCTCCCGCTCCATAACAGCAACAAAGTAATACTAATTACTCAATAGAATCTGCGGAACAAACACCCGTCTTGAGAAGCGACCAAGACGTTCCGCAGCACACCTCTTTACGACACATCGCAGAGGGAAGAAATAACGACGCGGAAAGCATAATACAGAAAGAGTCGTCATTATGGGCATCACCTTCTGGCAACAGAGCCAATAAGCGAAATACGAGTCCGTGTGACAGCTCGCAAGCCGATATAGATCAAAATAGTGCTTTTGCTTGTCTTACCAAATCGCACGATCCTCCGCAAAGGCAAAAGAATGTCGGTAACATTCCAATCGTGCCACCTCCAAATACCCCGTACAAGCTGCCATCAGTCGAGCAAGAAGTCCTGAAAGGCGCATACGAGATCCTCGGAGATCAGTCTGTCAGCGAATCGAAGCTAGAATTCCTCCCGAGATGGATTATCGATGACTCCATCAACAGGGAAAAGGCGAATTATTCCACAGCTTATGAAAAGTTTGATATTGCAGCTCTACCGGAGAGTGCAAACCTAATCTCATCTCACCACTTCTTCCAGGTGAAGCATGATGGGACAAAGGGTACGCTTAAGCTGAAATGCAGACTAGAGCCGCATGGAAACAGAGACAAGGAAAAGCATTTAATTCTGAAGTACTCTGCAACCGCGCAGTTTCCAATAATCCGCCTTGTTCTCTCCCTCGCCTCGATTCTCCAGCTTTCTGTCGCTACGCTTGACATAAAGAAAGCTTATCTGCAGGGAGGATTCTTATCCCGCGAAATATACATGCGACCACCAAAAGGGTGGGCTTCCTCTCTGCGTAAAATATGGAAGGTATTGAAACCAGCATACGGTTTGGTTGAATCTGGCCGAATATGGCTTCTTGCGATTGAAGCCTGGCTACGAGAGGAAGGCATAAACGAAATGCCGGGATTATCCCAACTATTTGTGTCAAGAACTGCTCAAGGGTCAATAGAGCTCATACTAGCAAAGGTTGTCGACGATCTTCTAGTAATTGCAGCACCTGATGTACTCAAGTCGTTTTACATACGCCTCTCTAAGAAGTTCGGGGTTGGAAGGTTCATTACGGAACGCGAGCTCATCTTCAACCGACTACATATTACGGTTCAGCCGGATTTCGCCATTACCATATCTATGAGCGAGTTCATGAACAAAATCAATACAGTACCTCTAGAACGGAAACGGCGCAAGCAGGACTACGCGACATGCACTGAACAGGAACTACGAGAATACCAACGCGTATGTGGTGCACTTAATTTCCTCGGACACGGTACGCTACCACAAACCTCATATGTCGCAAGCTTCCTCCAGCAGCAGGTACCTCGCCTCACTTTTTCTGAATTAGTCACTGAAAATAAGATGCTGAAAGAGCTCAAGAGCCTCGACCCTTCTATCACATACCGCTCGCCATCTACCGACAATCTCATACCTCCCTATCTCGCATTCAGTGACGCAAGCACAGGTTGTTCAGAGTATGGCCAGACAGGCTATATCTCCGGATTATACCTGTCAGCGGGGGGTGATTGTGGCAATAGTGGTATCTACCATGTCCTCGACTGGGTAAGTGGAAAACAAGCTCGAGTTTCTTTCTCGTCAATCGGAGCAGAAATTTTGGCAGCAGCGACGAGCACTGATCGTGGAGCCCTAATGGCAGAGCGGATTGCTGCACTAAATGGAACGAGTACAAAGCTACCATTTATTCTAAGTGTGGACTCCAACGGGCTTTACTGAACCATCACGACACTGCATGAAGGTGCCGACTATCGTCTACTGCCAACGGTGTGTTGTTTGCGCAACTCGTTCGAAAACGGAGAAATCGAAGTCATGCAGTGGATAAGAGGAGTCGATAACCTCGCCGACGCTTTAACAAAGAGAAACCTGCAAATGTTTAACCAGCTGAATAAGGTTATGAATGATGGAACAATACGCGACGCTATCTTCCATGCTGGAAAGCGTGTATCGGCTGATGAAGAACGCTTGACGAAAAGCGCATACGGGCGTCATGGTTCAGCTCAAGTGACATGAAAATGCCAAAATGACATCGCTACAGAGACATAATTGCAAATAACATCTACTGTACACTTCACATATATGTTGGGAACAAAAAATTTATTTCGAGACCACAAGTGTCAACGTGGACACGTGTAAGGTTTTTGGCACCCCTTGGGTCCAGTGATATTGGTCTGGTTACCGTGGCCACGCTCTAAGCGCCCAGGCAGTGCATGATCAAATTTCTTTTTTCACTTTTGGTGAACTGGGTGATCCAGCTGCGGTCGCATAGTGCAGAACACTACACGAGTTACCGCTGCGTTATCGCTCGCAAGCGAGCTGTTTCAAGCGCCCGCACACTGACGCCGCACTGCCTGGGCAGGACTAGGCTACCGCTGGAGGGGGAGGTTGACAGCCGCCACGACGCGCGAGGAACTGATCAGGTCCACTGCCAACTTGCCAAGCTCGAAAAGCGCCGGTATGCAATTATTGCTCGGCCTTTTATACAGAAAAAGTCGCAAGCTCTGAACAGGAAAAATCGGACATTTTCAAATTCTGCGCGAATTTCGAAATTAATTGCAGAACGCGCCCGTCGAATTTTTTTATTGAAAAATATTTGTGGGTACGCCAAAACAACCAATGGCTGGCTTCTATATTGCCGCCAGCGGGGGGTGTATTGAATGCGCATTACAGTAATGCCGAATTTAGCCGAGAATTAGCCTTTTTCGAGTGCAGTAGTCAATCGGTACAGTGACTACGAAAGTTTGAATTTGGCGCACTGCGCTTTATAAACCCGGCGACACGAAATACGGAAGGGCTTTCGCTCACGACGAAAACAACCCGACAAGGGAAACGCACGTACCCATTCTACTTTGCCGCCCAAATCCTCCATACCTTACAGCCTCCTTAACCTCTCATCTCCTTTGCGCATGAACCGCGCAACCGCAATTTTGCGTACCACTGATTCGAAATATTAGATTTGTTTTCAATTTTAATGTTCACATGCGGAAATATAGTACTATAAAAATTGAATGGTGTCGTATACCTTCAAGTGGCAGTGTACAAACGTACAGTACAGTACAGTACAGTAAGTAAGTCTGCACTGTAGGATTATCATGCTGGGAGCGTTGATTTGCCGAGCTACTGAATACTGTAATCTATGAAGCAAATTAGTACTGTAATGTTGTCAAATCCTAGGTAAATTAATTCTATTTTTTTAAAAGGATGTAGGTGCATGAAGAGCAGACGCCTGTTTTAACTGCACTTCGTATTCGATACTGTTATCTACTGATACAGTATTCGTGCAATATTACTGTACATACTGTACCTGTACGGTATTACAGTACAGTACAACACGGTACAGTACGACAATACATACGCACTGTACAGTAATTGTGAGTTTACGCTTAATGAAATTCAGAAATAAATTTCACTATGTTGTGTCTTTATCATAATAGTCTATTAACGGACATTTATTTCTCATGACGTATTCGTTAAGCATTACGCAAAGCACAATAGGACTATTCCGAGAGTATTACATTGGGAAGGCCGAGGACCTTTTGAGTGCTAATACTGTATTGGTACAGTACCACCCCCACTAAATAACCCCCTTCAACTCAACCTCGTAGCACCCCAATTCAACACAGCTACTACAGGGTGGCCAAAGAAAGGATTAAGGACTTCACGAAGTCTACATGCCGCATGAGAGCAACAAAATGAAGGTAAGCACTGGTACTCATCGGAAGAAAACGTCAGACGAATCGAGGCACGGCATTCGCAAGCTCTTTATCAGTTCTCGTCACTGCATACAAATTAACACAAGTACAAAACGATTACATGCGAGCAGTACTCTGAAGTAGACGAATCAGCACCTCTCCCTTCGCCTTCAACTTTAATGGCTTGAGTAATATATATTGCTTGCAGCTGTTCGGGTTTGAGAAACAACATGTTAAATTGGTCACCAAAATCATTTCATGGCCGTCCACTCAAACAGCAACCAGAAGAAACCGCTACCCAGTGGATCCCATATTGGTCACATGCGTGATACTGAGAAGACTGGCTAGCCCAGCTCGTTGGTCGGATCTGGGATTACTGTTTGGAAAGCACTGCTCTCAGTTATCGCAAGTATTTTGGGAAGGAATCGAGTCGCTTCTGACTACAAGAAGGCCTGTTCTAACAGTTGGATTAAGTGCTGAGTTCATTAATTGCCGCGCATGGATATACGCTAATTCAATTCGTTTAAAGACAAACGGGATCTCCAACTGTGTTGGATTCATTGAAGGGACTGTAGTTGGGATTGCAAGGCCTAGTAGGAGCCACATGCTGTAATTGTTGGCGTAATGGGCATAAAACGAAAGCATGCTATGAAGTTTCAGTAAGTCACGTCCCCAGACGGGCTCATTTTACATGCGTTTGTCCCGGTTGAGGGTCTCCGTCACGATTGGAATTTGTATGTTCGCAGTGAAATGAATGATATCCTGTCGACAGTACTGAACGTTGAAGACGTTCAGTACTGTTTGTACGGAGACTCGGGGTACAATCGCAGGCCTTTCATGGAGGTTTCATATGCGGGAAGCAATCTGCATGCTTTTCAAACCGCGTTAAATAAGGGCATTGTTGTCGGTCTTTTCACCGTTGAATGGATATTCAAGGAGGTCAAAGCGTATTTCACAACCATTGATTTCAAAAAAAAGATGAAGGTGATGGAATCACCGGTAGGATCACTTTACTTGACTGCCATTATGTTGTACAACATCATGGTATGTGTATACCCTCCGCAGACGTCAATATGTTTTTAGTGTCCATCGCCAACAATCAACGAATATTTAGAACTAGCAGAGATGGACGACGGGTGAGTAAAACATTTGTGGGAGTGGGGCCCCGCGCACGGGCCCCGCGCGAGCGGGGAAGCCAGCGGAATCTGAAGTCCGTTCTGCAATATCGAAACGGTATCAGTAGCGCAAAACCCGTGGAAATAAGAGCTTTCGCTTACGAGCAAACGCCTCCATTAAAAGCTTGAACTTCTCGAGTTCCAACTTCTGGGACGCCTCTAATTCAAAACGGCGCTCAGCACAATCTTTCTTACGTTCAGACGACTCAAAGGCAAGCTTTTCGCGCTCGAATTTGAGACGGTCTTGGTCTACCTCAACTCTAGCCAGATCCGAGTCCCTTAAGTGCAAAGCGAACCTATCCATGTCGCCAACGGCGAGAGAGTCATTACGCGTCCTAGAAGCCTTACTTGGACGCTGACAAACAACCCTTTCCCTTGTGTTCCAAGGGCTCTCATCACCTGAATTACCGGAACTGCAACGATTGTTGGCCATCTTCATGAGTTCCCTACCAAGTCTTTCCTTCTGCTCTTCATTTTCTCGAGCCACCTTCTTCTCTGAACCCTTCCTTGCGTCCATATCTTCTATAGCCTCTCGCTTCACTAAAACCAACTCATAAATCTCTCCAACCTCCCCTCCAACCTCAGAGCGAAGCTGATTGCGTCGGTCAGACTTGTCAAAGGACATTTTGCAGTCTCTTATACCTGTCCTGAGCGCATCCAGCGGAGACATTCTGCGATATGTTTGGGTTCGCGTTGACATTCTCCGCTACGGCCCCAAGGCGCTTTGAGCGGTTACCGTATGACGCGATATGCGCCTTGGCGGCGGCCACATTTCGAACGATGATTAGATCTTCTTCAGATGAAAACCGCGAGTGGCGTCCCCTCTTTTCCTTCTCGGGAGAGGGGGCGGAGTGGTAGTAACTTCAGCACCTGATATAGGTTGCTCGGTTGTTGTTGGGTGGACTTTGTTCGTGTCAGGTGGTTAACGTCTTCCGCGGTTTGTTCTTGTTGGGGTTGAGTTGGTGACTCGGTAACTAGAGGTTGAACGTTGAGGATGCTGTTGGAGAACATGGTGAGTGGGAGGTGGTGAGAGACGGGGGTTTTGAGGGAAAGGTAAGGGCAAAACGCGGAGTTGGTGATGGTTTGGTGGCTTGGGAGATGTGTCGATGCGTTCGGGGGGTGGTGTTTTTTGCCGCGCCAAATACTTGTGGCACTTTTGTGTTCCCGCGTAAACATTTCCCACGGCCCTTCACTAACTACTGGTATTTTAGTGACAAGAAATTTGCAGAAATTTGCATTTGAATTACAGACTGTAACTTTGACCCCGATTATAGTCATATTTATCTCTGAAAAAGTGGTGGCATAAACCCGCTAATATCTCATCTTGAGCCTCGTGTAATCTCGAATTCTATGTGTCTCTATAAGATAAAAGAGCTGCACAGGTCCCGCAAGTTTTCTCTATCGTCGTCGTAAAACTTCCATTCCTCCGGTTACCTTCCCAAAGCGTTCCGCAACGCAGTTCGATGGTATTGTAGACTCCTGGTTCGAATATCCCACAACTCTATTCACGTGTATAACACCATCGTTGAGAGGATGGTTTTATGCCCGTGAGTAGAGTTGTGGACCTTCCTCCGGATACACCTTCTCCCGACCGCTGTCTTCCGACGATTAAGGTGAGAGGAAGCCTGATAGGGGTCCCAGACAAGGCAAAGCCAAGAACTCCGTGAACACATCCGTCGCGCCACCGCAGGCGAATGGAGCGAACTTTGGAGAGATGCCATTCAAGCACACCAGGACAGAGAAGAGCGAACCATCCGACGTCGCCCGCAGCAAACCCAGACGGACAACAAACGAGACCCAAAGTTTCGACGGCCAGCCAACCTAGCTGCAGATGCACAATACGGGCGTGCTATGCGCACCCTACATCAGTCGCACACTGCGGACGAGCGTGACCCATACGTTTTAGAACGTTTGCGAGAGTTGAACCTTGCACCGAACTCTCCTGTGACGGCCATTGAAACGAAAGACCTTCCGTTCCTGATGGACATTGATATCACCAAAACTGGCAACAAAAAAAAGAATGAAAGAAAATTATGAGAGCGCTGGCTGAGCTGGCATGCTGCGCTGGCTGAGCTAGCGTGCTGCGCTGGCTGTGCTGTATTTCATAATTTATCTCAAGTATTTTTAGAGGGATTCTATGCACTGTGCAGTAGCGGTGCTGCGCTGGCATATAACTTGCTCAGGTGCCACAGATTTCGGATGTTTGAAACTGTTTATAAGGAGGTAAGAGGGAATTTCCTGGGGCACCGGTCACGGGGCTGAATAAGGATATTTTTAGTGATCTAGATATTGCAGCTGGTGTGAACCACTGGAAGGAATATTCGTCGACTGCATTGGGGATATGGATATTTTGGAAGAATTCTTTGGCTCGGATCTAGAGGACTAGGATGTTAAGTAATAAATCTAGATATTTATGCCAATAGTATCTGCTGTTAGTCTTTCTCGTTCACAAGATTCCATTTGATGCATTTTATGGCTCTTAGTATTTTGATTGAGACTGTAGGGTTAGCCAAAAAGTCCATATAAGCTGAGTAAACTGCTTCCTCTTGTGGAGGTCAAGCAAGTTGGCAGACAACTTCAAGTCAAGTCCGGAGTGGTAGGAAGTTGAGAGTCAACTTCAGACCAAGAACTATTTTTCTCACGCTGGTCAGAGGACATCAGTGGTAGACCCTGCCCCTTTTATACTTGCTTGCAGCCCTCTCAACTGTTGTCCTTGTCCACCTCGTTTTGTTCGCTCAACTACACCACGGGAGCACTTTAGTCGCTTGCAAAACCTCCTTCTTGGGGTATTTGGTTCTGAGTATCTCTTCTCCCGACGATTTACCCCTATCAGACATCATTGAGGAGGCAATCCTCCGCGCCGTCCGACTCTTGAACCTAAACTCCGCGCCGGGTCCGAACAGAATGTCCTCTCGGCTTCTTCGATTGTTGGCCAACACAACGGTGAGTCCCGAAGCAGGTGTGACGGGTATCTCGGCGCTAACTGCGGTTGTGACGAAACTAGCCCAAGGAGGCCTACCAGACGACACAATCCCTCTGGTCTCTTCTGGGACGCTGCTACCGATCCAACCTCGGCCAGACAAGATCCGCCCCATCGCTATTGGGACGGGCTTGAGGCGACTCGTAACAAAGGTGCTGCTACCACAAGTAATAGAAGCCACGAGAGATTACTTCGCACCCTTGGAAGTGGCCAATGGCGTGCCCAGCGGACTGGACTCCATTGTACACGAAGCACGAAGACTGGTCGAATGCTAACACGAAGAGTATGCACTGGTATCCGTGGATGCACACAACGCATTTAATCGGTTCTCGAGACAGCGCATGATAAACCTGCTGGCGACCAAAGTATCGTCGCTGTGTCGTTTTCTGAACATGGTGTACGCTCGCAACACGCCGTCGCTGATATTGCCCGTAGCGTCCGCAGAATACATCCCTAGCCAGGAAGGGATGCAACAGGGGGATCTTGCGAGCATGCTGATGTTTTCTCTTGTAGTGCATCCATTAGCAACGGAAATTGCCCAGCAGATACAGCTCGATCTACACAGATGGCATGCGGACGACTGCACTCTCATTGGCACTCATACAGAGCTCGAAAAGGCAGTCGACATCCTCAGCTCCAGAGGATCTGACCATGGCTTATATCTGAATCACGCAAAAACCCGTCTGTTCAGGCCGCACACACTCGGTAACTGCACATCGCCACTATTCCACCGCTTCCCACTTGAGAACTTTTCCACCGAAGGCATCGACCTTCTTGGGCCCCAATTGGATCGTCCCAATTTATGGAGGATTTTCTCAACGAGAAAATCGCAAGCAGACATTGTCGCTGATCGACGGTATCGGAGATGCTCGATTTCGGTTTCACCTTCACCGGGTATGTGCCTCCGCTTGCAAGCTCCAACATGTGGTGAAGCTGACTCCGCCGAGTGTGACCACTGCCATTGCACGGAGATTTGACGACGACCAATTCGAGTTCTACACAAGCGCTAACAACGTGCCGATGACCGGTGCAGTTCGACACCAGGTATCCTTGCCTCTCCGCTACGGCGGTCACGGCTTAACACCGGTGGCGACGCTCAATTTCGCAGCATACGCTGCGAGCATGATTGACGCCGAGCAGCTGCGAAGCCCTGGCCACAGTGGTGCGACTGAACACCGTGCGGACAGATACGCCGAAGCGGAGAGACACCTCCGGGAGTTTGTCCGACGGCTCCCTACGCCCTTCACTAATGATGGCAGTCCGGCGGGAACACTGACTGCGGCCAGCCTCGCTGCCAAGCCCGATAGTTCACACAACATTCTATATCGAGCCTGGTGTGAGTCGGCAGCAAAGTTCTTCTGAAAGGACGATGAATGGACGAGGTTGCCAAATCCAGCATCGCATTCAGAAGCAGATGTTCGGCGAAGAATTCGACGTCAGGCATATCTGAATACGCAAGCAGGAGCCTTCCTCACTGCACACCCCTCCGTAGTCAGCCGAACGTCCAACGACATGTGGACAGCGATGATGCGCCGTCACCTGGGAGTTCGCATGTTTGACGACTCTGCTCCGCTAGGGTGCGCTGAGTGCCACAGGCCCATGGATCCCTTAGGAGACCATGCAGCGGACCTTTGTAACAAAGGCCTCGGGTGGACCAACCGGCACACAGCAGTTGTAAGAGTACTTGGGCGAGAGCTGTTCAAAGCAGCAGGAGTCGGCATCCAATACGAGGTCAAATACCTACTCCCTGGACTGAATGCGCGACCCGCTGATATTCTGGTGCACCCGCGGTCCGACGCATCGAAACCCCGTCCCCTCTCCCGGTGGCCTACGACATCACCGTATCCTCGCCGTTCCAGGAGTGCTATATGTCCATGGGAGCACGAGAAGCGCAAGCCGTTGCCAACGCAGCAGAGAAGCGGAAGAAGAGGGACCTAGCCTCGAAAGTGGCTGCCATTCCTGGCGAGGTCCTGCGCGGACGATCAAGGTTAGGATGGAATTTGTGGCGCTGGCTTTTGACTCGCTGGAATCATCTTCTGAGACAACTTCGAAGGTCATAGAGAAGTACGCGGCAGCTGTCGCGTCTCGCAGCGGCTGTTCTACGGGGGGAGTGAAGACTCGTCTGTGCCAGAAACTCAGCTACGCTATTTGGTCCACATGTGCGGCGTCTGTAATTTGTCGTGCCCCGCAACATACAGAATTTAGTCACCCTGTTCAAAAATAATTTTGGAGCGACTTGACTGTTGCACACACAAATTAAAGTTATGAAGTACATTCGTCGTTGAGAGAAGGCAGCGTCCGAGTCCGGCGCAGCACATCATCCTGGTTGGCACGATACTCCCAATCCTCCCTATCAACCATATGAAGTACTGCACGGCTTTCACAGCGACCACTGCTGGCTTTCCACTTTTGCGGCTTCCGCGCTTGGGCAGAAAAGGGGACCTCTCTTTTTCACGCACTAGTCATAAGTGGAATTCACAAACGAGACACCTCTCTCCTACACAGAAAAGATTCACTTTATCGGCGCAAGTTGGCGAAACTCGTAGCAGAGAGACAAAACCGGAGCCGAAGCGGAAGCGATCCCGCCACGTTGTCAAAGGGGAGCTCTCCTCAGTTGGCTCGTTAACCCCCACTATCCAGTGGTATCCCGGGCATATCGCCAAGGCAGAAAGAGCACTCAAAGAGTCCATAAAAATGGTTGATGTCGTTATTGAAGTACGTGACTGCCGTATTCCGATCGCCACAGCACATCCTCATGTACCTATGTGGGTTGGTAACAAGACTCGTCTCCTCGCCATGAATAGGGCAGACCTGGCACCAGTTGCAGCACGCTCAGCTTGGAGGCAGCATTTCATGGCGAACGGAGAAAATGTTCGTTTTGTCAACGCCAAGCAGGGCAAAGGGATAAAGGAATTGAAGAAATTGGCTGTTGAAGCAGGCGCCGGCGTAAACGAAAAGAGAAAATCGAGAGGTTTACTGCCGCGACCCGTTCGATGCCTGGTTATCGGGTATCCGAATGTTGGCAAATCTGCCTTGATTAACCGCCTAGTAGGTCGGAACGCTGCAAAGTCTGCAAATAAGCCAGGCTTGACAAGAAACTTTCAATGGATTCGTCTTTCAGATGCCATAGAGCTGCTCGACATGCCAGGTGTCATTCCTGCAAAGCTTGTGAGCCAAGATACCGCTCTTCGTCTGGCAATTTGCGATGATATCGGCCAGGCCGCATATGACACGCAGGTCGTTGCTGCCCTCATGCTTGAGGAATTGAAAAGAGTGTGCGCGGAGATCCCCGGGTTTTTCGACATGACGAAGCTGCAGGAACGTTTCAAGGTCGATGCAATGAGCTGCAGCGGGGAGGACTTCATCCAATTCGCCGCTGACAAACTGCATCAAGGCGACCTCGAGAGAACTGCAATGAGGTTGCTAACTGAGTTCCGTGGCGGTATTCTTGGTCTAGTCGCGCTTGAGTCCCCTGCTATGCTTGAAGGAGAAGCAAATGGTCAACAAGCCAAAGACATCATCACGAGACGAGGCTGAGAAGTCTTGGCGAGCGATCCTGATTCTCAGTAAGGTCATAATCCGACGGTAAACTGCAGGTGCATTTTGGAGAAAATGTTCTGTAGTTGTTCTTTGATATTCTTGCAGAAAGCACCAGGCCCCCTCCCCGCCATCACTACTCTCTGCAGAAGTGTTCCCGGCCTCTACGCGAATATTCCCAGGGTAGAGCACAGCACTTCCACGGTCAACATAGATGGGCGCATATCGATTGGCCTGCAGAAAGAAACACAATCCACCTAGCTTTGAAAGCGCCACAGATTCCCGAACGCTCATATGCCAGTATCAGGCAATAGTGCAATTGTTGGAAACGGACAACTTGCTCGAGAGCGAAACTCGTAGACTTATACTATCCTGACTAATGTGCCATAGGTGGAGGGTGAACGTGAAAGAGCGTTTACAAATGCTGGGAAAGACGGCGTATAATGAATGTAGCTCCAGCGTCTAGAACTTTCGCCAGCCCTTTCATGGTTGAACTGCCTACATTTTCGACTTTCATTAAGACAACCGTAATTGCTCTCTACGAATAGCACCACCTGGTTGCTGCGGCGGCATCAACGACATCAGACTCTTTGCTGACGGCAACTCTTGAGGGATGAAGCTGGTCAAAGATGCATGAGAACTGGCCTTTGCGCCATTTTCCTGTTGGTGAAAACCATCTGTCCTTGGAAAAGTTTCGCGCTGTTCACCATCAAACGATGAATCGTTGGTGCCACATTTCTCTGTGAGCGTGGTGGTTGGCGAGCCGACTGCCGAGGCTGCGGTTCCTCCGCTAGGACCTTCAGACCCTCTTGACTCGCTTTTCTCTTTCTCCATTTGATCTCGAATCTGACGAATCGGGTTGACGAGGACCTCGACTCTTTCGACAGTCAACGGGTGCCCCATTTCTGCCTCACTCTCCATTTTCTTCAAAACAAACAAACCGCCCACGACCTTGCCAAAGACGGTGTGGGCGCCGTCTAAGTGACGCGCGGCCTCAAAGCAGACAAACCACTGACTGCGATTGGTATCCCTGCCCGAGTTTGCCATGGACACAACTCCCGGGGTATCATGTGTCAAGCTGGTGCGAATCTCATCCTTGACAAACCCCCCCCATGCACTATCTCCCGCGTCGCCGACCCCTGTGGGATCGCCAGTCTGTGCAATGAAACCTGGGACGACATGATGCCACATGAGGCCATCGTAGTACCGGCGCTCGGCCAGTGTCAAAAAGTTATCGCAGGTGATGGGAACCTTATCACAATGCAACTCGATGTTCAAATGGCCGATGTTGGTGACCACTCTAACGTAGCCTTTTCCCTTACGGCCCTTGCGGATGCGCTTGTACACTGCTTTGCGCTGATCCTCCGCCAGACGCTTCTGATACAACGCTTGCATCTTGGAGACAGTGTCGGGTCGGGTCCTTGGGAATTGATGGGATGCGGTGTATCAACGAGGTGAGTATGGGTCGGTGTAGGGTTGGCGGTAGACGGGGGTTGATAGAGTGCATGACGGGGCTTTTTCAACGGCGGGGGTGGGTGAGACGGGGAGGGCCGTTGGTGATAAGAGGCGGGACCCGGGGCAGGACCAGGGTGCGGTTTGGGATAAGTGGGATGAGGGAGAGGTGACGGTGGAGGCTGATGTGCGGCAGGGGTGGGACGATAGTCGGCGGAAGGGGGACGAAAGAGGTGGGGTCGAGAATGAGGGCGGTGAAGGGACTGCGGGGAGATGGTAGGCTTTGGAAGTGGGCGGCGGAGGGAGATGGCGGGGCAGTGGTATGAGTAGATAGGGGGAGAGAGTGTCGGGGTGGAAGCGGCGGGAGAGACTGTTGAGACGGGGGATGAGGTGGAGTGGGCGGGGTGGAGCAGTGGTGGAGGGCAGGGTCGTAGAGAACGATGAGATCGGAGCGGGTGAAGGGGGTGGATTCGATGGGGTCGCGCAGGAACGAGGGTTGCGGGTTGTGGCGAAGGATGGCTTGATAGGAGTAGACGCGGCCGGTGGTGGCCAGGGCGACGACTTTGGTGGTAGGTGTAAAGGGGGTGAGAAGGATGGGGCAGCGGTAGAGACGGGTGGTTGGGTCGGATGAGAAGATGAGATGAGTGAGTTGGGTGGGGTGCAGTGGGGTGCCGGAGAGGGGATGGAGGCCTGTGCGACGGACGAGGTGGAGAATTGAGGAGGCGTCGAATATTACGCCATCGGGGGCGGCAACCGGGTTTGAATGAGGGGTGAGGGTGAGGGAACAGAGGTGGAGAGGGGTACGTTGGGTGCGATGGGGATGGGGAGGGCAGGAGGAGGAGGGGAGATTCATTTGAGCGATGGATTTCGATGTTTCGGGGAAGGATGGGGAAGGGGAGGGGAAGAAGGTGAGGGGGACGTCTTGAACTAGAGGTGATGAGTTGACATAGTGGGACGATAGCAAGTCAAAGTTCGAACCAATTGAATACAGCTTAAGCCGGTCAAGCTACCGTTGGATGAGCAGTTGCAGAGGTGTACAGTGTTTTTGTGGAATGCTTACAGTTAATACTTACCGAGTAGTATGGGTATCGGTGTAATGCGGAGGTACAAAAGGGTATCCACGTGGGCTGGCCCCGCACCACGACAAGATGGTCAAATGGAAGGACACAAAAGGTTAGCATTTATTGACGAAAAACATCACAACCAGTGATTCAATTTGCCCCGGTTCCGATGCCGTCACCCCCGTCATCACTTTGGGCTGGACTCCATCCTCTCATGACGTCTGTATGAAAACAACGCCAAACATCTACCGCCCTTCCTCGCCCTGCCCTTGGGTCAATCACAATTGCGCCAACAATTTTACCTCCCCACCCAGGCCTCAACTCTCAAACCAATCCTATTACCCTCTCATCCTCTTGCCCGCTACACCCTTACCCCAACGCTACCACAACTTCCATCCCCCCCCCACCTCGCCCGTCGCCAGAATCCCCACGACCCACTACCGCCCCCCCCACCCCCCTTGCCCCACTTTCTTCACACCGCCCCACATAATTCAAACTCCCTCCAACAACACCCTTTCATGCCCCGCCCCACACTCAAAGCCTCCATTATCTCGCTGCCCTGCTTTACGTTATGATCCGCCTGGTTCCAGACTCGCTGTATGACGCCCCCCACCCTCTTTGACACAATCTGCTTTTGTAGGCCTTGTAACGGACGGAATTAGCACCCTCCCTATTCACCCTCCCATTCAAGACTCAGCATTCTTTCCTTCAACGCCACAAACCCCGTTCTGACCGCCGTTCCATCCAGCCCGCACCTCACATTGAGAAACATGGGCCATGTCGGGTGTGAAATCCCATTCACGTCGTATGTCAGTACCTGCGTCAATGGGTATCTTGTTGTCTGTCGGAACATCGGGTTCAATATGGACTGAGGACGGGGAGAGGGGGACCTGCCATCGCTACACGGCTTTTAGGGGCAATGGTACACCAGCCTTGTTGCCAATGCGGGCCAACCGGGTCCTGCCCTGAGCAATTGGGAATTAGGCGCTGTCATTGCGGTTTTGAATGGGAAAATTGAGTGGCCGTTTGTGAAATACTTGCGCCTTGGCTGCGAGGCACGCACCGTAGTATACCATCCTTGCGTGGCCGTGGCCGTGTGGCCTCAATGCACTGTCGAGAGCAATGTGCCACTGGCTTTTGGTCTCGACTTGTTTGGGACATTGCCGCACCGCATTGTGTGGTGTTAAAGCGTCGTACCATAGTTACCAAGGTTTTGTCCTCTTTTCGGGGAGCTTGTAATGACCATTTAGTTTTTGCCCGGTAGCTTTGGGAAGTTATGTTTTTTTCGTTTTCTAGTCAATTAACCTGGATGGGGCTCATTTACCGCGTCTTGAGTTTTACGAAATGTGATGCGTATCATTTCAAGCAAAATTCCCTGAATTTTCCACCTAACTACGCGCAATACATTATCGTCCCGATACGGGGTGACGGAATCAGGGCCATGGGAGCTCAGTGCATCCGGACAAACTTTTGCGCAACTGCGCTTGTTACGGACTTGATTTTCATAAAAGGCCCACCCCGAAAGTGCGGGCTACTGGAGCATGGTCTGAAATTAGTTTTTTTCGGGGTGCGGTTGGCCATTCAATCTGCTGAAATTTGAAGAATGCTCTGGTACTTTACGCTTGAGCTCTTGAAGAAATGAGGATGGAGCACAAGTTTTCTCCTCAATGTTTTTCCCAGCATTGAAAACCCTTCTGTTCATTTTCATAAAAAGGGCTGATCAATGCTGCCTTCACGACCTCTGGCTTCAGTTCCACCTTTATCCGGCAATCGCTGGGGCCAATATTTTACACAGGATAATGCATATTTCTGGGCGTCTGGGTCCTGCACAAATAACGGTACAGAATTCCGACTCAAATAGAAATCAATCCTCCAAGTTTTCTTTGCATTGGTGAAAGAAACCCGTCGCTGCGAATAAAACAGTAACTACTTCATCTGAGATTGAGATGCTGACCCGAGCTTTTCTCTCCAGATCAACAAATGACTCTGTGCTAACACGTTCTTGAGGCCTTCGGCTTTCACCCAAATACAACCGTATCAGTCTGTCTCTCTTGGCCTCAGCAAGTCATTGGCTTCGATGATATCAGGACGCGCATATGCAAACAGCAATGACTCTTTGACTGCAATGAATGAGTGGAATTCGGGAGGCACTTCCTGATGGCTTTCAGGTTTAAAAAAGGGGTCCACAAAATAGGATTTTATCCAATAGGATTTTATTGATTCCAGAATGATACTGTACTGTACAGTAGAGCGGATTGTGACTACAAGTTAATCACTGTAGCGAGGATAAGCACGCTGGACGGCGACGTTCTGGGCTTGCGAGAAGCGCAGTATCTGGGATGCAGTAGCTGGGTCGGCGCGTAGAAGACTGGCCCCGTTAGAAATCAAAACAGTTGAATTGTTGTTCGGGGAAGGGGTGAATCAGGAGACAACGGCGGCGTAGCTAGGGCGCCGGGTGATGGCGGCGAGCGCGAGAACCCCACACAACCCGATGAAGGTGGAGGCACATGTTACGCCGAATTACGGTAATCCACCAAACTCGCCACTCTCCACAGTACCCTCTGACCTCTGCTACCGCCCTTCCATCACTCCAGTGCTGCAAAGTTCTTTTATTCGATCTTCAGGCCACATAGGCGGTTTTCGACATTCTACGGCTAACTTGCACCACGATGAAAGAGGGCGCACAACAATCGGGCTGGGTAGCTACATGCCAGCTCCGGAGTCTCCGTGCATGCTTGCAACCGAAAATTTTCGACGCCAGCCGACGCCCAGTCGGTGAGCGACAGAGATTGGGTTGCAACTCCGGCCGATTCCGCGCCCTGCATATTGCGGCGTCTTGGCAGACGACGCCTGTCGTTCATGGCCTTGGCGTAAAAGCACAGGGTGACATATCTATGAAGTGACTTTGCCAAAGTCCGTTGCAATGTTCCGGTGCCGTGTCGGTGGGCACCTTTTTCAACCTGCCATGACGATCGAAACTGGGATAGAAGTTTGCGCCATTAGCTTTCGGCCCGCCAGGGTCACCGTCCGCGGCGACGTACAAGATAAACGACGAATACGCGGCCGCTGCCGCGACTCGCAATGGATGCTCGAAGGTAGGAGTGAAGACTCGGCTCCATCAGCAGCTAGGTGACGCGAAATGGTCAACGTGCGCGGCGTCTAGAATGCGTCGCGCTCTGCAACAGGCAGTGTTCGGCCACCCTTTTCAGACCGAATTATACTGAGGTTTGCTTCTCTGTTTCTTCAGTAGGGTCATCAATGACTTTTGTGTTTTGCACCTACGCAGATTTTTGTTGAAGCATATATTTGTTTGTCAGGTATTATGTGCGTGCTAATGTTGAAACGGTTTACGGAAATAGTCTGAAAAACGATGGCCAATGGTTCCAAACCTCTTCTGATTGTTAGACGAAGCACATGCACTTGCCATTCTCTAAAACGGGAAAAAAGTTGAGTGCCTTACCGCTGAGACGCACTGAAGGCTGTTTCCTCAGAGGGAGGGTTCACACTTGCTGTCCCACAATAATACATGCAGCATAATAAGGATATATACGAGAGTTGCAGTGATCATTTCACTTGTTTCAAATGTGCTCCCGGGATATTTTTTCTCTACCATGATATTACTCAAGACATTAGCGCAAGCAGCATTGTCTTTCATGGTAAGAGATGAGTCTGAGGCAGCCGCCTGGCGTGCAGAATTGATTCACTGAGCGGGATACTGGGTGTGTGTTTACCGCGAGATGTCGAAGGGCTGAAAACCGGGGGAGTTTTGGAGATGGGCGTTGTGTAACGAAGAGGATGGTAGACTTATTCGTTCTACACAGGATGCAGAGAGACCAGTTAGCAGGCAGGCCGCGTTAGAGGCAACCACTAGAGCGGCATGCGTTGCGAAAAAATTGCTCGCACCCTCGAGAAATGCTCCATGCCTCTTCGCAGCAGCTTTTACCGGTCCTGTGACAACGGGAAATGCGTCTGAATGCTATCCTCCAAGAGCAGAATTTAGAGTGGGGAGGAGGGTAATGCTGTGTGACGATGCAATAATAACGCCGTGGTACCTTCTGTGCTTGTCCGACATGGCGGCGTTAAGACTCGTGAGAGGATGTGATAATTTTATTGCATTGGTTTGAGTGGTGTCCGCTGCATGATCAGGCAGGGTTAAAGCTTCCATGATCGAAATTACATGTGCATTTGAAGCTTGCTGTTCTATGCTGACATTGGCGGAGCTGCACTCTATGGTCATCCATTGCTCAAGCTATCCTCTCACGGGCCCCCACGCGCCTAGACGACGAGGTACAGGTTAGGTCTTAGCCGTATAGTTCGGCAGTGCGCAGTCCCAAGTAGACACTGAATGCAATAAACCTCTTTCTTTTTTCGGATTGCAGGACTGGCATGGATATCTCAGTTTCATTTTATCACTACAAATTTTGATTCCAAATGGCACTATTTGCGCATCCCACTGCTGCGACGAAAGTGTGTCGGACCACTGGAGTATTATGCTGCAAAGGCACCTCGGTCTCCCAGTCTACACAGACTCGGTGCCCTTGAAATGCTACCACTGCCAGCAGAACCCAGATGTCCACGGTGACCATGCCGCAGACCGTGGCGTCCCAGAGTTTAGACGCATTCACCCCCACAACTCCGTCCGCAACGTGTTCGCGTGGGACGTTTTCCGCTCCGCCGGCCTTGATTATGAGATTGGAGTTGAGAATCTCGTCCCCGATACGGACTTAAGGCCAGCCGATATCCTCCTCGTGCAGCCCACCGTGACCCTAAAGCTGGCCTCCCGGACTGGCCCATCGCATGTGACGTCGCCGTGACGTCCCTAATTTAGCAGTCCTAACTCACAAAAGCGACGCAAGTCGTCGGTGGGGCTGCCGCCTTCACGCATTAACGCAAGGTCCCAGACCTACAACACAATCTTTCAAGGCGCCTGGTGCCCTACTCCCAGCCCTCCCGTGACCCGGGTTTCCGATTCGAGCCTATGATTTCTGATTCTCTAAACGTCCCTCCTCCGGAGACTGTGTTATTCATCTAAGAGTTTGTACCCCTTGTTGCCACGGAATGCCCGACCACCACCACGCGCATCTACCAGCGTACCGGTTGCGCGTTGTGGTCGTCGGTGGCTATGGCCATCATATCAAGAGCGCCACTGCACGTGAGCGACGTGGTCCATCCAGTTGGCTCTTAATTGAATGGTCGGTCAGTCGGTGCACACACTATAGAAGTAATGAGTAAAATATCTCTTCCGAGTGCTGAGATTGCAAGTTCGAACTGCAGTGTTTTTTACCCACAAGAGAGATGATAGGTTAAAGCCGGCTGTGTTGTTTACTGTTGCACAGAACAAATTCATTATGCCGCTTTCGGCATTGCCGCCCTTTCCCAAGTAAACTTTCGGTCTTGTCAAGCTGACCACGCCCTATGAGACAGTGGTCAGCTTAACACGACATGCTGCGCTGCACTGTAAAAACTGTTCAGTACTGTATCACTAGAAACTGGTGCGAGTCGGCAGCAAAGTCCTTCTGGAAGGACGTCGAATGGACGAGGTTGCCCTACCCCGCATCGCATACAGAAGCAGATACTCGGCGAAGAATCCGCCGTCAGGCCCATCCGGAAACACAAGCAGGAGCCTCCCTCACTGCACACCCCTCCTTGGTCAACCGAGTGATGCTACGCTGTCACCTGGAAGTTTGCGTGCTTGACGACACCGCACCGCTGTGGTGCGCCGAGGGCAACAGGCCCATGGATCTCTTAGGAGACCATGCCGCAGATCTTTGTAACAAAGGTCTCGGGTGGACGAGCCGGCACACAGCAGTGGTGATAGTACTTGGGTGAGGGCTGTTCAAGACAGCGGGAGTTGGCGTCTAATACGAGATGAAGTACCCACTCCCTGGACTCATGGGACCCGCGGATATCACAGTGCAACCGCGGTCTGACGCAAGAAACACCTCGCCCCTTCTCCCAGTGGCCGACGACATCATCCTATCCTCGCCATTCTAGAAGAGCTGTATGTCAATGGGAGAACGGGAAGCGGCAGTACAGTAGACAGACGGAAGAAGAGGGACCTAGCCACGGGAGTGGCTGCCATTCCTGGCGAGGTCCTGCCCGGAGGAACGAGGCTAGGATGATAACAGTGTCCGGCTACATGCAGAATGCAGGCACCCGATTCAAAGTGTTTGTAGTACAGTAACTTCCGCGGTGTTGTACTGTACGCAGTGATAGTGTTGCATCGAATCACTGGAAACAAGTAGATACTGTGCATTATTGTGCACGACAAATCTCTAGCGTAATTTTATATCTGTAATTTGCATTTGTACTGTAATGTGTTTTAAATGGTCTCAAACGTCTAGAGCCAGCAATTCACACATTTCAAAGGTCTTTACTGCATCAGAAAACGCTACTACTGTAGATTCCAGATCCGGATTCCTTTGGACTCCTAAATTTAATTTCTTCATGCAGAAGCTTCCATTTGCAATCTGAAACTTCCACAAAACTTGCCAAATTGTGGCAGAAATTCGCCATAATCTAAAACTGCCCAATCATTTTGTCGCTAGTGTTTGCTCCCGTCGCCGCCGAGAAGATGCCAGCGCACATCGGTGCAGTGCAAATTCCTATATACATCCTTCCTTTTGACGGCGCGCCAGCGCCGAGTATCCAAAACCATCTGTTCTCATTTTCCATACATCCCTTAGACGACTCCGGTCGTCGGCGATTTTATCTACTTCGCACCGCCGTTTCCTCTGCCTCCTTGTCATCATGGGACGCCGTAAGTTCAATTTCCTCGTATCCGTATCCACGCACGATTATCAGCCCGGAAAGTCTCTTTCCACATTTGCGGCACGCTATCATCAACAGTACTGACATGAACGATTATTCCCGGTTTGATTGTGAAAAGGTCCCGCGCGTTGCTACCGCTATTGTAAGAATAAGCCATATCCAAAGTCTCGTTACTGCCGTGGTGTACCAGATCCCAAGATCCGCATTTTTGACCTCGGCCGCAAGAAGGCTGGCGTTGACGAGTTTCCATTTGCCGCACATCTCGTTTCGGATGAAAAGGAGCAGCTTTCATCCGAGGCCCTCGAAGCCGCCCGTGTCGCTTGCAACAAGTACATGACAAAGACATGTGGTAAGGACGCCTTTCATCTTCGCGTGCGTGCACATCCGTTCCATGTGCTTCGTATCAATAAGATGCTTTCATGCGCCGGTGCTGATCGACTGCAGACTGGGATGAGGGGGGCGTTTGGGAAGCCGTTGGGCACTGTTGCCAGGGTTAAGATTGGACAAACTTTGCTCTCTTTGCGGACAAAGGAATCGAACAAGGCCGCCGCTATGGAGGCCTTGCGTAGGGCAAAGTACAAGTTTCCGGGGAGGCAAAAGCTGTTTGTGTCGAGCAAGTGGGGATTCACCAAGTTCTCAAAGGAGGAGTATACAGAGTTGAAAGAGGCGGGCAGAATTATTCCAGATGGTAGCTACTGCAAGGTCATCTCTAATAAGGGTCCTCTTCTACTGTGATAGATCGGCGGAGTCCTGTTTGAACACCGAGTCCTCGCAACTTTGGACGCCTGGTGAATGTCTCTCTCTTGTCTCGAACTTAAAGGATCCAAGCATGGGCTTTTCCCCCATGCATTTCCCACCGGGGAATGAGCGGAGAAGACTCTTCGGAGCGCGGTATCCTGCATTCCGCACGTGCACATTTGTGATGCTGACTAGTACAATTACTTGCTGGGGCGGGAGCGCAGGTCGTGAATGGCGGAAAGCGATAGATCTTCAGATAAATTCATGCAGTTGATCCGTATTTTGCGACATGTTGCGCTTAACTGCCGATCGGTTCCGTGAAACCGCAGACGTGGGCCTTTCCCCGCCCTTTTGAGATCGGACCCTCACGTTTATAGGGGCATACCGCGTAGGCAAGGCGACTTTCTTCGCTTGTAAAGAAATGGTGACGAGGTTGCTACCTTGTGCATCGCACTCATTGCGCATCTGTTGAATGCTCGTATCTCGTTGATAGTGCTGCAGCACCGCTAAAACTAACACATATTTCCGGGGATATGGCGTATGGATCACGACGAGAGTGAGCGCCGTCATGAGCATAAGATTCCCAAACATGAAACTGGTAGGGTTCGCTCCTAAGGGAGGTGCTCTACCTGCCAAGACAAAAGGCCCAGTTCGCGGGGAATTCGAGAGCTTGCTATAAAGATACTGGAGGTACTGTCTTGTGGCCTTGATAAATGGTGGGCGTCCTAGGGCAGTTTCACATTGCGGTATAGGTGCAAATTCACAGTGCAGGGAACATATGGATCAAGAAAGGGTTGCGTGGCCTGCAGCCCATTAGCCAGGATAACGGGGGATGTCTAGTTTGGCGGATTTCATGTCCTTAGGTTTGAGGGGAAGGGATTCTTCTCCGTAGCTTCAATAACTTTGTCTCAAGTACGGGGAAAGGGATACAAATGAGTTCGAGGCATAGGGCTGGGGATTTTCCTATGTTCACATGAACAAAGAGCGCGATATGGTCGCAGAAGTGAAGGGAATGGCCAGGCCCCGGCCTGGCCATTCCCTTCACTTCTGCGGGACATTGGTTCTGAGATGTCGCTGTGGTACAGAATAACACTTTTCCGCTGATGGTCAGTTGATTGGGTTTTGCATGGGAAAAGTTAAGCATTTGCTCCCGAGTAGATTCGCCTGGCGACAGAGAGACTTAAGCAGTGTGCTGATGTAGGGGAACAGCAGGTGATGCGATATAGAACGAGGTGTTTCAAATAGACATCTCGATTTGGTAGCTCAGGCCATGGTCTGCTTATTCTCCTTTCAGGTCAACACTTGATACAGAGCGGCAAACATCCGGTAACTTTGACATGTAAACGAGCAACCGAGCATGAGCCCTTTTAATAATCCAAGATACACTTGCGCTCAAAATGTAGCTTTGCGAGATGTAGTTGCCCGCTATCCGGTAAACTGTTGTACAAGTGTGGGGGATCGTGTAGTCTAACAGGTGAAGAGTGCATGCGCGAGGCATTTGGACTGCGAATGGGGTCACCAACTGACCGGCGGTGGTAGGGGGTTCTCTGTATTTCATTCCGAGTGCCGTTTCGTGTGCTACCAGGTTTGGCAATGCAATTCGAGCGCCGTCCACTGGTGTATCCCTCTTCTCCACATCTTATGCCCAACATCCACCGACTATGACATCCCTTTCCTTGATACTGCCCATCGTCTCCTTCCAAACGACGTCTTCCTCTCTTGCACCGCTCCTCCACTGCGTGCCATCGCTCCCCTTACCGGCAAGTGTACCTATCTCTACTTCTCTGTTTCAGTGCTCGACCAAAGGAATAGCGCGTTGACCTCTCGACCAAAACTTACGCGGAAAACACAAATCCAGTCGTCGCTACCGGAGGCGTTGCAACTGGTCTGTGCACGGAAGTGAAGGCACTTTAGATCTTGCCCGCGCTTGGGCCTCGTGTTCAATTCACAGCTGACGCCCTCCGAGTCACGAGCATTTTGACGCGGAGTTTCCTACTCACTGCATGAAGGGGTGCCGTGAGGGCAGCGGGCGACAAGGTGAGCAGAGAATGTCTGAGGAGTCTTAAGCTGGCATTACACCATTGATTTCACCACAAACCTCTACTGGTTCCCCTGGCAATAAGTAAAACCAGCTTTAGTCCACTATCTTTTTCTCCGGCTAGGTTGCCAGGGGCGTCCCTCCCGCAGTCCCTGATGCCCGCACACGGCCCCCTCTGCACCATAGTCTGTTGCGCCCAGTGTATCTTTCGACATCTGACGGGCAACGTCTCTCTTCCGGCGATTCGCATGGATGATCTCCAAAAAGATAAACATGGACGCCTAACCGCCGTACCCCTTACCCCGTCCTCCTGCTCTCGAGTCCATCCGAATCTTGTTTTCACCAGGCGCGGCCCCGTGTGCTCGCCTCCTATGCGGTAAGCATTACATGCCCTGTTACTGGCAAATATTCAGGGAATCGCAACACCGCCGCTGCGAACATGTCGGAGTGGAAGAGGATTTTCACCCCGCGCTCCGCGCTGAATGTGACAGCTAAGGCAATAGGACATGCAATCCTGGCAGCGCTGTGGTAGTGTGATTGCCAGCCATCTCAGTGGCAACTTACGGGTGGGAGAAAGCTTCGGGTGCTTTACTGATTAGGGAAGTAAGCCGGCTATTTCCCGAGATGAGGGGGGCTGGTCTGAGTAGTGGAAGGTCTTGCAAGGTGTCTCGTACAGTACAGTACAGTACAGTATATGTAGTATTCTGGATTTGCTACCGTAGTACAGCATTATTTACCACTTGTACAGTTCGTACAGCGGTTTTCAGTACAGTACAACTGGGAATTTCATTTACAGTAAATGGGTACAGTTTCTTTACTTACAGTACAATATCCAAAATTTTCTGAGTGTGCGTGATCCCTAGAGGGATACGGGGCGGCAAGTCTTTGGTGCTTTACAGCACTGTATTAATTTAGAAGCAGTGGATATTAACCGAAAGGGGCGCAACTAGGCGTGAACAGCCATCAACGAACATCGCTACCGGGCGAAGTGGGTTGCCGCACGTTGCCCCCACGCAGGCTCTCCTGCTACCTCCGACGAGAAGTGTTCGCGGCGGGCGGAAGCCCTTTGTGCTGATGCTCACTACGGTAAGGGAATCAGTACCCTCCACAACGCCCCGTGTGCAAATGTGAATACCCCTAGCACCGTACAACAACTTCGAGACCTTCACCCCTCCCCGCCAAGGCCAGTGACTCTGCTCCCCGAAGACGTCCTACCGCCGCCCCCCCGCATCTCGGGGTCTGACGTCGCAAGGGCAGCATCCCGAATGCCCCGCGACACCACGGCAGGCCCCAACCACACGCTCTCAAGATGGCTTCACCTGCTCTGCAAGACCCCTCTCAGCCCTCAAGCTTTCCTAGCTGAGTTTTCTCTTTCCGAGTGCGCTGGTGACGGCTTCGATCTCCTCGGTGCCCCGATTGGAAACGCTACATTCACCAAGGCATCCCTCCGGGACAAAGCCTGTTTTACCCAAGCTATGTTTGATACTGCGCCGTCTATTTATACTAGTTTCGGGGTAAGACAGGCTGTCTTGGTTCCTTCGACAGAGTCACTTCATGACGTCGCTCTCACGGACTCAGCGTTTGTACAAGCGTGTCTCCCGTCGCGCCTCGGTGGTCAGGGTTTCTCCCTGATTGACCCCCCCTCCACGGAGCAGTGGCCGCCAGCCTCATGGATTCAGCCCCCACCCGCCTCCGCATAGCGTCGTACTCTACAGCGCGATCCGAAGTCGTCCTTCGAAAGCCCGCTCGCTGCGACAGGACGTTCCTCTTTGTTGGCCGGGATATTTAGGAATACAGGTTAATCCTTCGAATAGTGCCGCCCTCGTGCATTTCCCCAAATGTAGCACTGTATCGATGATGGCCTTACTGAGGTTCCCGTGTAGACACGTGCAGAAGCCATATACTGTATAGCTTGATAAATTATAAGTACAGCTGTAAAGCAGTGCTTCACATTATACTGATCTTACAGTACAGTACTGTACAATATAGTACAGTACAGTACTGTATGTACAGAAGCTGCCGTACCCTCAAAATTGTGCCAACCCTCATAGGGCGGCACTATATCGAGGGAGGCACTACCCAGTATGGCACTACTCGGAGACCCCCCCCTGTGCTGCAGAGGTTTTTCACCAGATCAGAATATTTCGAGAAATATTTCGTAATCACGTACTGTACGGTATGTACAGTACAGTACAGTATCTCCACCACTCACCTCAATATTTTTGTCGACTCGTGCGATGACGGAAGAAGGGTCGGTGGGCATACAATAGAAGAAACTTTACTTCACTGAGTATAACCTGACCTGAAGCGGAGGACAGTCTCTCGGGCAACGCGATCATCGGAGTGGTTGGGATGGTCATCACACTACAGGTTCACACCCGAAGTATCCAGAGGCCATCGCACGGGATTCACTCTTGGCGTCAACCCGACAATACGTATCACAGAAGACCACGACTGCTTGAATCAGCAATACTGCGACATTTACTGTACGATCAGGATCAAGCCTGGACATTGAGTCTCGAGAGTAACCACTTCCAATATCTCAAACAGCCTCAACCACACCAAATCCAGTACAACCAGCTCTCAAACTCATCCTTTCAAATCTCTCATCCAAGGCCTTGTGGTCATGAATCACATAGTAAGCGAGACCGCCGCCAACCCCTCTATAACTGAGGAGGAGCTCGACAAGCTCGTCGAGCAGGCTGAAAAGGCAAAACTTAAAGCGTATGTTTATTCCTCACCTCGCCTCGCCCTTTCTCGCTGCACGGCTTTCTCGCGGCTCTCATCTAACCTCAATCGTTCCCATTGTCGCCGTCACCACCTACTTCTGTATGTATACTTGCAAAGATACTCACCGTACTCCAAATTTAGAGTCGGTGCCGCGCTCCTCGGTGACAATGGCACCGTCTACTCCGGCTGCAACATTGAAAACAGCTCGTAAGTTTCTTCGGAAATACCATAATCTTTCTTGACCTCTTGTTTGAAAATTTTCATTCTAACCTCTCAGTACCGCTCAACAAATGCTTTTCTGTCTGTTGGGAACCGACGAAATAACAGTTACGGTTTAACTGTATGCGCGGAAAGAACAGCCGTGTTTAATGCCGTGACAACAGGTGTTCGACGCTTTAAAGCTGTCGTCTTAACCACCGACGTCACGGATTCCTTCATATACCCTTGCGGTAAGTTTGCAATTCATGAGTACTTTGGCATTTCTGCTCGCGTTCTCGACTATGTCACTGCCGCAGTCACTGACGGGTCATATCCTTGTGATACTGGTGTGCATATAGGCGCATGTCGCCAAGTCATGTCAGAATTCGGCAATTTTGATGTGTACTGCCTCCGGCCGAATGGAAAGATGTCGCGAACAACCCTCGCAGATCTTCTTCCGTTTGCGTTCTCGCCAAAGGATCTCGAAAAGCCCCAAGAAAAAGGCGAGGTCAAGGACTTGTAAAATTTTCACTTAGGCACAGATGTACGCTTCGCAATGTACTCGAGCGACGGGACGACGCAGGGGGTTGCTTGATGAAGGGCATTTCATGGCGGGGAACACTGTTGAAGTGCTGCGAAGATGACTGCACCTTTCCGGGATCCAGAAAGCTTTCGCTGGAATAAGCAACGCATTGCTGCGGCGGGAGTGAGGTTGGGGTCATAGCAGATTCCGTGTCGGACCTCCAGTTCAACCTGGCTCACCAAGTTCGCGTTTTGGGTCTGTGAGCAGTTATCGCCTCTGCATATGTAGGTGTACAATAATACAACGTTTGCAAAATTAGTCAATATTGGGTACGGTTTCCAAAAAGTAATAACATACGTGCAGAAATGAGCCTGGAAAGATGAGCCAGATGCACGTTTGATGTTGCAATGTTACTTGCCTGTGCGCTGCGACGGATCATTGTGCAGCACATTCTCTTTGAAAACACACGATTTGTCTTCCGTAAGAGGCTAAGGCTGAATATCACGATATGGTTTGGAGGATTGCTTCACGTCAGTACCCATGCATTCGGAGAGTAGAGAGATTCCTTCGACAAATCTTGAGCTTCAGAGTTTCAAATCTCGAGCTATCTTGTATTAAAAGAGTCATGCTTGAAGCGTGAGCAGCTCGCGCTGTGGCGTGAGCAGCTGGCGGTTTCCCTCACCCAACGAATTATCAAACAATAATAGGCCCTTTAATTAAGAAAAGTTACGTTACTGAACAAATCATCCGATTCTGGCGTGTTCTTATTTTTCATATAACAGGAGTCTGTTAAAAATCTAGATAAATTCAATTAATTACACAACCTGGACTGTAAGTTCGGGACGAAAGGATTGTTCCGAAGTGTTTTGACCTGGACGACCATCGTAACATCTCAACAAACCACAGCCACCCTGCATCATGGCCTTGCTCAACGAAGATGATGTTCTGATGGCAGTAGCCTTTCTCCAACGATCCACCCAACAAACAGCCGAGACGCATCGACACATATCCCGTAATTCTATACTCAACTCAACAATTGAAAACATGCTCAAAACATTCGATGATCCCGAGCATACTAACAGCGCCACTGAGCATGTTGGCCGTGGTTACACAATTGACGGCCTTCCAAAGGCAGCTTACAATACCATCGAATACCGAAGGGTTCATGAAATAGATCCAGATGTGGCATTATTCGAAAGTGTTTGCCATATGGACCGGGAGACATTTGATGCACTTTTCGTGCTTTGAGAAGAACGGCTAGCTAAACAGTTACAATTGACGCCAAACATTCATAGTGTCGATCACCGCATTCCGCGAAAGAAAATAATGAGTTCAGCCACGGTTACTATGGAGCGACACCCTCGAGCATTAATGGTAAAAGTACACGATGACAACGCTCAAGTCGCACTTTTAGGTTCCAAATTAGCTGCATTTTCTGTCCCCTGAATTCTGTCTACAATATCGTTTTCGGATGAGGTTGTCTGCAGAACAGATTCAGAGTTTGCTTCATCAGAAAGCCGGAAAAGATCTGAGTTCATGCTTAGTTTCTCCCTTTGAAACGAAGTTGGTTCCTGGAGAGCGATAGAAGGTACCTGCAGGCCGTTTTTCTGTGCCAAAAATGCGGGAAAGGAACCAAAAAGCTTGCATAAATGTACGCTAACTTCGACACTTGCAGCAGCGGCATTTGCAGTCAGCGTTTGGGCCTTCAAATTTTCCAACATTATGTTTGTGTACTGCTTTCGTATTTTTTACTCTAGTTGCGACCATGTTGGACTTCACAAACGCATAATCAGCGTTTCTTTTCTCTATGCAAGCGAACTTCTGCTGACGAGATTCTTTTTGCCTCGGCATTGATTTTCTTGTATCATCGTCTATCGACTTTCTCTTTTTCTCGCATTCAGACCTCAATTACAGAACTGCATTATCTAATGTATGCTCTGGTCCATTTGGCTTGCATCTATCACGTATCGCAGCTTCTTCCCCATCATCAAGTCCTGGCACTGCTACGATCCTTTTAGACATAGACGGAACCATAGTTGCAATATGGTAAACGTTGTTGCCTGTTATTTTTTGCATGTATTCCCGCCTCCATGTCACGCCGTATTTGATGTGATCGGTGGCTTGATTTCGATCTGTATAGTGGCGGGTGCGAGCTGCGTTGGCGACATCGGCAGAGTTGTTTTCCAGAGTTTTGGCTTTTGGGCATGGCCACCACGCGCAGTTAGTTGCTCTATAATCCATGTGCGCTCGACGAGGTTGGGCCGAAATCGCTCGCTGCTGTGCTTTGTCTTGGTGCTCGCATTTGGAGGGGAGCCGGTGGATACAGTTGTGCTTGATAAGGGATGGATTTTCCTTTCCTGTGTTGGTTGTGCTGGGGTAGTCATGGTAGGAGTCCGGTTGCTGCAGCTGCTTTGCGGAAGATTTGGTTTGTCAGGATTGCTGCCTACTTTTTTTATGTTACTGTGTGTTCACGTTCCCGCCAATTTAGTAACCGTAAAATTACCAGAACATAATTTCTTAGCGCTGGTAAATTTTTGGTTAGGTTCAAAAAATCGGAATTTTAACAAATCTGTTAATTTCTAATTTAATAAGTGAACTGAGGAAAATCATGCTTACCTCATCGTTTAAGCTAAAACTCTCTTAATTAAAAAGGTCGTAACATGATCTTTCAGTGCACCGCAGACACTTCCGTGTCGGTGGAGGGATGCGCAAAGAGAAAGGCGGCACCGGGGCTTTTGCGGAATGTGAGCCCGTCTATCCTGTGCCTCACTGTGGCGGCGATGTAGTCATCTGGATTCTGGAAACGAGCCCATACTCAGTCATCCTAGCTAGTGAGGCTTGGCCCACTCCTCCTGCTGACCACCCTTTACGTAGTGTTCCGTGCGTACTGTACAGTCGGTGCACCACAAAAAACTGTAACAAGATATCTATAACAAGTAACTTTTAGCCAATAACAGAGCTGTTAAAACTGGCGGACCTCTGACAAGTGTTGTGACTACTAGATGTGACCCTTCGGTTGTCGAATCTGACAGATGGTACGGTAACCAGTCTGCCTCCCCTCCTCCCCAGGATCGTAAGCTTGATTTGCCATTTATTAGTAAAGCCGGGGGCTCTCCTATGGAGCTCACTTATCTCCTCTCGACCAATCATAGTATATACAGCGGCCTCAGATGTCTCTGTAATGTTACGGCACATTCTGTAATGCAAAATACTCAACACCGTCCCTGCATTACAAGTGACATAATCTTGTGCTGAACGACTTGTACATGGCCAGAGGACTCCGCACCCGCACCCACAAAAACCCCGAACACAACACAAAACTCAACCCCTGCCCTCTCTCTCTTGCTCCCTGACCGCGTCCAGTCCCACGGCGCGCGTCGCCCGCATGGTTGTCAAAGGGCAACCGCGCTGCATGCTACATGATCTGGACTGGATGGAGAGGGCTGCTTGGTTGAGGAGGTTGAGATTGGTGGACAGTGCTGTTCGATGATTATGGACTCAAAATCTTGGAAATGGAAGGCGATGCGTGCGATGGGGGCGGTGCGAGCGCGAATGTCAACTCAATTCAATATCAACCGATGTCCCCCCCTCAGCCTCTGAGTGCTTCGGCCGAGGTACAAGGGTGGACGTCATAATATGTCATCAACCTGTTGCGAGTTCCATCACTGCAACATGGATGCGTGGGTCGAGAACTATTTTGATGCGAATGTGTACGTCTAGGCGGAGAATCACAGCGTTGCTCCGACTACTGTTGTCAACTTTTGTCATGACCTCGGTGCCTTAGCTTTGGTCTGTGCGCATGTACTTTCTCGTCAGTACATGCCAAAGATTCTTGTTGCCTCTTTGCCTTGTTTCATGCTCATCTTTCTTGGGAACTATGATTTCCATCTATCGATGGAACTGCTTGGACTTAACTAATTTTGCCTGTGCGCTCTACAGATTGAGATAGGGTTGAATGGTTTGTTACCGTGAATGTCACTTGCGGTTACGAGACTGAAACATGGCGCAATCGATGTGGCTCTTTCCTATCTTGTTGGACATTGGATGGTATACCATTGCAAACGTGTGCAAGGTGCCTGCACTTGCTGGAGTCTCTTTAGCGAATTCTTCGCGATGCGGATGTAAATCACCATTTGTCAACGGTGTTGCGTCTAAAGACGGCTTCTTCGCATGCGGGTGGTACTCCATCCATGTCACGAACCCATATGATGTTGTTTCAGGGCTCCTGTTACATACTGGCCAATTTACTTATCTCTAACTTGGGTCTGCCTTACTTGGCTGACCCTAACTTCACTCTCCCCGCCGTCGTGGATGAAACTATTCTAGCTAACTAGTATTTATACCTATTTGGCCACTAGGGCCTCGGATTTAACAACCACCCCGGTGTTGGCTCTGAATTTGACTCCCAACTTCCGCCTTTGCAGAAAACTTGCCAACGGCAACTTTAGCTATAGCCACGTTTATCCTCCCAGGTCCCCCTTTTTATTTACCCCCCTCTACATCCAATATTATAATACCCCTTTTTTTGTTTGTTTGTGATATTTATTAACACTTCGCGCCCCGGACTCCGGCGTCTATGTACAATTAGGAACTTCAAGGTTGTCGTTGGTGACAAAATCCTCATCTCCAAGGGAGATATTCAGAACTGCTGACCTACTACATCCTCTTTCTCACAAAAGTAAGACACAACACATTGATTCTAATTTCGTACTGATCAGCGCAATCTGTTGATTGGAACTTGAATCATATCCTTAAATTAGTTGATCGTGAGAAATAATTGATTACTGTTTTCGAATTCTCTTTGTTTGAATAATATTCAGTCAATAGTTTACTTCATCAGAAGAGTCGTTGAATTTAAGAAACAAAAATAAGCGTTATTTTCAAATAAATATTGGGAACCATACTTGAGCTTTAGTCCACAATTTAGAGTAGTGAATTAATATTAATGAGCTATTGTACTAGAGCATGTAATTACTTATCCGAGATGCAACAAATTTAAACTGTTTATCCTCCTCAATTTATTAAAGCTTTCGAATAATAGCTTTGTTGCAGCACCTTGGATGCAGAAGGTCTCAAAAGAAGTTACGAGCTGCAAACGGAAAGACCAGAGTCCGTGCAGGTGAGCAGCTAAAATTGTTGGTGTCCAAGTAAAATACAAAAGACTACCAAAAGCAGAAATGACAAAACAAAAGAAAAATAATTTACTGCAAACAGGATAGACTAGCCAGATCGATCTATAAACATATGAATTTAGAACTATTCTTCAAATTCGAAATACTGCTTGCTTTCCAGATATGGGGTGTCAGTTCGATAGCGGTTACGAAGCTCCGTGGTTGGAGTAGATTTGCGTGGGCTGGCGCTTCCAACAGAGGCCTTGAAATGTGCGTCAATACGTCTAGCACTCTTGAACCGATGTTTTGCATTCGTACGACGATGCTTGGCAATAATATCTTCGCATATCGAATAAAGGCCATTCTTCACGCGACCGTAGTGCTTTATACCCTTTAGATGCAATTTGTACATCCATATAAGAGAAGTAAGCGCCAAGAGGAGCTTAAAAAACTTGTCGTAGTTTGAAGCGTTCCGTTTCTATTTTGTAGATAGAACGTTCCACAAACACACCATCCTCCCGGAGTGGTTCTTAACTAAAATTATATTAGAAGAGATAGATATATTTTCCTGTTCTTCGTCGAGAGTAATAATTTCACAAAAGGGCTTCTTTATGGGATATATCGCCCTGCATATCTCTTTTATACCCTGGTATCCTTTGTCACAAAGCAGGGCTCAAGTGTCGTGGCCCGGATCTGGGTCCTCCAACTCTGCATCTTCTGCTTTCTTCAAGAGCTGCGCCTCATGAAACGGTAGCATTCTTTTAAAATATCGAAACCCGAAGCCGATCCTGGACATTGCTTGCTGCAACTATCGCTAGTCCATTTGGTAAAATCAAATCTTCAACTTTGTAACCATAAAGTTTATGCTCACAAATAAAATAATTTTTTTCGTCTTGCAGAATTCCACTTGGCCTATAGCTTTGTTGGAATATAAAGTTTGTGGCATAACAGGCCTTACAAAAATTAATGAAAGTATAGTCCATAGATGCCGGCTTCTTCATTGTGTAACGTTAAGAAGCCTCGAAAACTAGTTTTACGTAGAGATAATCACAAATCACTTCTATAAGCTTTCCCACTTGTCAATCTAAGCTAGATGATTTCTGCTGAAACAACCTCGCCATAAAATCCCATTGCCCTCCGCACTTTAAAATAGACGGAACCATAAAAATCATATCTCTTGCATGAATAGGACTTTTACAACCGCGGAAAACGTTGTAATATGTACCAAAAAAAGGGAAATAAAATCTTAGAGTCCATTAATTTCCTCTCAATTAAAGATATACATCTGAAAAATTGCGTGATTGCTACCCTTTTCATAAAACAAGTCGGTAATAGGCGACTTGGAATCAAAGTCTTCATCAGAGTCGTTGTGTATAGGCTCGCTTCCGCTTTGACTCAGCTCTTCATCGCGATCTACAGCAGCATATACTGGAAGCCGTGACGCATGGGACGCGTTTGCAACCGTAAAGATCTCCATTGCCTGATTTTGCTGTTGTCCTCCTCGGGTGCTGTGTTATATACTGAATTGCTATCCCGTTAATGTACTCGTTCTGTCAATTACTAGCTTAACCGCTCTCTTGACATTTAATTTGTCCTCTCTTGGAATCGAGCTTTTTGCTTATGTGTCAAGTGTGGCGCCAAATATTGCGCAATATTTTAAATTTTGTCTACTGTACAGCCATCACCTCCATCCTCCATATTTATTTTGCAAGTGTGCAATACAATTTTACTATGTGACGACCTGCGCGCTCCTAATCTATTGCTTTGGTCTAATAGTCTCATTGAAGTCTCATCTATATGGCAAAAAAAGTATCCCCCAAGTGTCGTTTTTCCTCCCGCTATTTTTTGTTCCAAAAAATTATTGTGATAATACATACATGAAAAAACATACTGGTGGGTTGAAAAATTAATCCACTAGTTCCAGAAGATAAGGATTTTGATATTTCGCGGTTTCGATACTAATAATTTCCCACATACTGGAATTTTCCAAAATATAACTGACCTAGCTTTGCTTTATGCTATATTATGAAGGATTTTTTCTAAATTTAAGGTAAAATATTTAAAACTGAGAATTTGAGTACTTAAAAACAGCGCCCAAATCCGTAGTAATAAAATGGTCTTTTATTTCAGAAATCTTGTGGAAAAAGGTTCCCCTAAGCTGCCAAAAATCCTCATGAATATACATAGTTCGATGTTTAGCGTGAATTATAGAACATTACTACAACGAACATGGAAAGAAGCAAGGTTAGCTCGAGTACTGCTTCCAATGACAGGATGAAATCTAATATGTCTTCATAATCTCCACGAGATGAGCACATTTAACTGCTCTCCAATGAAGTACAGGTACCTTTAGTTCTTCGGAGGGAATTAAAATCCATGCTTAGAGTAAAATTTTTATTTTTTAACTTTATATATCGCACATCTTCCGAGAATGTTGATTTTCCCGTTTTTTTATTTTAGAAGTGAGTGCTCTGAATATAATCTTTTCAATATATTGTTTGTAAACCGCAGTATTATCCCTCTAGTACGTTCTTTATGGATCCTGGATAACCCCCATAGTCCCCGTCACAAGTTCATTTACATGATCAACAATTCCGTCCGAAGCCTTTTCTTTTTCCTACATTTTATGTTAACATCTCGATACTTGCACCTTGCAACCAACAATTTGGGTGGAAACAAACAATATTGTCCATCCATAAGTTTCATTAATGCGTATGAAGACCCACCGTTGGGAGCTTGCTTTCTCAAATTTATATCCTTAATTTGTTAATGTCTTTATATGAAAGTAAATCTAATTATCACTATTTGTGTTTTGGATGCATTCTACTTTTATAGCCTCTTCAAGCTAGTGTATAGTTGCAAATCGGGTCGCAATATAGTAAGCTCTCGCGGATTCGCGAAAATGGGGTACTTTTTAGTACTTCTGAAGCCTTTCTTCGTTGCCAGTTAGCGAAGAATTGTAACGAATTATTGTTGACAACTCGAGTCTAGAAAAGTTGAATAATTTTTGAGCATTAACTCAAATCATTGGAAACTTTGATTTGGCCAACGACATATGCCAAATTCTATTCATAAAGCCTCATGTACTCCCGTCAAATTTAAACATTTGTCTCTTTACCTTTTTCTCTCATGTTAAGGAGTAAATAGGGAGAAGTTCTGTAAATAGTAGAGCCTTGAAATCTCTTCCATCGTCTCAGCAGCTTGTTTACGGCCGCAGTTCCTGAATTTTACGGCCGTAGTTCCTGAAGTCTAGCCGTTAATTTTAAATTAATCTCACTATGAAGTACATGGACGTCTATTTCTCTTCACTGTTTCAAAATCTCCCTATCTGTATCTATTTTCTTACGTTGTGGAAAAAGATGAAGTACAATTTCCACAACCTTTTCTGTAATTCTTTATATTACTTTAATTATGCTGTATTTATTGAATTTATGTAATTTTATTATGCCATCATTTGTGTCATCCAATAATCTGGCGCTATTTTTGAGATTTTCATTCACAATCGTGTTCATTTTCTGCTTTTAAATCAAACTTCGCTACCTCAAACATCGTTAAAGATATTACATGCGTCTATTCAATATATTAACACATACAACAAGTCTTTATTTTTGTCTTCCAAATCAAGTCTTCATACTTCTATCCCTTCCAGAACCACTGCGTACTCAAACTATTCCCCCAAATCTGTTTCATTCAAGTCTCATCTCAACTCCCACGAATCAGTACACCTTCTTGCTCCAAGTGTTTCCTCTCCACTTTCAGCCCTGTTAATTGCATAGATGCGACATCATTTTCTGTGTACTTCACTTTCGCGACATGTGTCAATAGCAGAACTACAGTCTTAGGTATTTATATGTATATATTAGAGAGACTCTGTACAATATTAAATATATGTGAAGAGACGGTAGAAGTTTGCATAGAGGGTACGTCTTGAGATTTTTTCAAAAAGTGAAGCCGATTAATGAGCACTGAGATACTTTCTTAGCTTTTTGGAAAGAATAAAGTAGGATAGACTATTAGAGCAACAGAGTCGTCCTTTTCAGTGGTAAAGGGATTAAGAAGCACTAAATCTGGGTATAAACAATTCATAATTCAGGTACTTGTCCTTTTTTACAATCTTTAAAGACCACTATATATATATTACTTGCTTCACTTGATAATTTTTTATCGAAATAGAATCGAAAGCGATTTGGGTGGAAGTAAAAGAGGCAAAAATGAAGTTTTCCTTGTTTTTGGACATTTTTTAAAATATAAATTTCTTTGATGTAATACTTGGTAAATAATTGTACCGTTTGAGGCTTTAGTAGACCAAAGTAAGGAAAATAAGTTGTATGTAATCCGGAAAAGGGATGTTTAAAACATTTGGAAGCAAGCGATGCAGATTTTAATATCCAGGAAGAAATTCCCAACAGGTTTGCAATAGTAGAACTTATTATGCTGAATAATTTCATCTCTACGTTCTCAATGTACACAGTTAATTAAGTTTCTAAAATAAATTGTCTGCATTAAAGAATAATTAATGTAAGGAATCGATCTTTAGTACTTACTCCTGGAAAACTTCGCTTCAAGCGCAGGTTAAATGAACACATATAGACAAATGTGTTTTTTCCATATATATGTTTTAATAGCTCTATTCCAAGTTAATATATCGGTAAAGTTAGCAGGAATTATAAAAATGATCCTGAATTTAATTCTCATAAGAACATTAAGTCCATGTCCCATGCTGCAATTTTTTGGCCCTTACTTATTTGACTTACCCAGCACATTTTGAGATTTTCCTCAAATTTCTTAGACTATACGGTAGAAGT
The DNA here is from genome assembly GCA_002205965.3 of Kappaphycus alvarezii. Classification (NCBI taxonomy): domain Eukaryota; phylum Rhodophyta; class Florideophyceae; order Gigartinales; family Solieriaceae; genus Kappaphycus; species Kappaphycus alvarezii. The sequence continues at coordinate 85,645 of NADL03000530.1, read as the reverse complement.
GCAATTTTTCCAAACAAAATTTGTATAGTGAAACAGCTTGGACCATTAAACTACTTTTTCAAGAATTGTGCAAGAACACCGTCTTAGACCTTTTTCTCGGGTACCAAAGTGAGTCTTCTTAAACTATAAATCATTTAATATAAATTCATCGCATTTAATTTACTAATAGTTTTTCAAAGCAGATATCTATTGAATAGGACGGTAGGCTTTGAGTTTGTTTATATTGCTATTAATGAACTTTACAACCCCTTTTTCGAAATTAAAACTGAAAAGTTTGCATGAGAAAAAAAATTAGAGGGTATATCCAATCCTGTTTTATAGCGTTTGAATTAACTCTCATGAGAATGAATATTTACGTCTACAAAAGATTTTCAAGAGCTGCAACCAAATCATCTCTCTCTCTTTATTTGAATGATGCTATCAAAATTTAACCATTTATTGGAGGAGGTATGAAATAAATTTGTTTCAGAGAAGTTAAAAGTTACTGATTTTGGTTCCCGATTGGTACAAGAGGCGGTGTACCGAAATAATATTTTTACCCGGAATCTTCATTTTTCTTTTCATTTTCCTTGCGGACAATTTTGCAGTAGATTATTATAATTTGAGGGGAAGAGCACCTAGATAATTTAACGAGAAAATTGTCTTCATTCGTAACTATTTTTTTCGAGCTTTAATTTTTACCATTCCGTATTTTAAATGTCTCATTGGGCTTGGTCATAGAAATGGAATCCAGACTGCGGAAAGCAGCCTTTAAAGAACGTTAACATAAGATAAAGCCTCCTTAAATAATAACTTCATATCAAATCGAAGGAAACTATATACAAGGAGTATTCGTTGGGTTTCCTGAAAAGAAAAATTTTCGTTGAGCTTTTACATTCATTTTAATTATCTTTTTTTAATGGATTTTCCGTACAGAAGCACAGTTGCTCGTCCTCGCAGGACACGATACATTTTCGGTCACGTGTTACGGGTTCGATTGCGTGGCTATAGTTCGATTGTATGTCAATTTTGTAATATCAATTGAAAGAAATGTGGATTCACATGCAAGAAGGAATAATGCATCACAGGTATCCTTTCCTGACCCTAGATCCATCAAAACCCCTTATTCTTGGTATAGTATCGCAAGGGATGCAAAGACGTCTTTACGGCCCTTATACTCAGATATCCGGTGAAAAATATGACGCCTACCAGCAGATATTAAACGCCGCTTACTTTTTTTCTTGAAAATGAGACCAGAAACTTTTCATTAGATTAAAATTACGCTAATAATTTTGTATGTGATTTAATGGAAGAAAATTAATTAGGTTTAGGAATAAGCGGGAATGAGGTTACACCATCCGCCTTAACTAAATTGGATTTCAGAATGATATTAGGTGAAATATTGAAATGTGGTAAGTATATGTTATGAGAAATAAACTTTTTCATTAATTTTATCGTAACATTCAGCTGTGAACCATGTTTGTACAATATATGGCACGGTATGATGTCATAGGCTATGAACATGGGTAGACCTACACAGAGTAACTTATTGTGGAGATCTCATGTCCATGAATCTCATGCGACGTCAAATACCGTAACCGAAACCTAATGTTGATGCACCTTATAAAAATAACAAGAAAAAGCCCGCAGTAGGCTAGTATCAGATATCTTCCTTCAACCAACCTCTCTAAGATCAGTCTGATCGAAGAATAAATATCTTTTTGTTTGTTTGACGAGATCGAAACACTCTGGCTACATCTAAAAACGAAAATTCAGCGCCAGAAAAAGGACCTTCCACATTCCCGAATCTACTCAATGCACAATAAGCCCCAAAATATAACACTGGGAAGAAATTTAGGGTTCATGTTTTCACCAATGAAAAAAGATGTATAATTACTGCTTACATGAATATACATGCTTCCGAGACTGTAAAGTGACATTTAAAATCATAGTCGAAGAGAAAAGTCCCGAAGTTCTTTGAAAGGAAGGGAACAGGCGAGCCTATCCAAAGCAAGTCTACATTGGTGCAATTAGAGAGCACTAGCGCTTAGAAGATAATGGATGTGAAGATCAGAATTTTTGCTACAGTCCATGGATGATCGCGCCGATTTCAAGGGGGCTACAAGAGAGACTCTGCGAAAAGTATACTTGCTTTGCGGGATTTTAGGTATTCAAGAAGTTAATTTGCTATATTTCATTCTGTCCGTATGAATTTTTCATACCTCGTTCTGCAGAGTTGCGAATTACTTTTAATCAGCACCGCTTCTGGGGTTTACACCCACTAAAACAGGTACCCTAATTTTGATTTTTGAGGCCGTGTTCAAAATTAGATACATCTTGTACTTAATAGAAGCCACTCGCACTATGTTTCAAGCTCAAATTAAAAAGTTGATGACAAACATTTCTGGACAAATTTCTTTTGAACGAAAAGTTTTGTTCTGTTTAGAAGAGATGAAAAGATTTTCCCATTAGTAACATTTAAATATTGAACTGCATCGATAATGTGGATGTGACTCGTTTTGTTTTTACCATGGATATTAGTAATAATTCGTGTTTGTAGGAGGATAGGGAAATTAAATGAGCATACTTAATAATAATGGGATATAATTTAATGACAAAAAGGTTGAGAGAGGGTTTATATGCTTAGACTGAGACTCAATCCCTCATAGTAAAGAACCAGTATAGGACGATTACTGAATGAAACCTCGTGGTACAGAAAAACTCCTTCGGATGCGCTTGTTTCTCTACATTGGTACCTATTATCGTCATATTTGGATGATGGTGTCAAATCTCAATTCACTCCAATCAAGGCTATGGTTCAAAATTTTAGGACCAAAACCACAAATCTTGTGCATCCTGCTGACTTTTCTTATCATTCAACAGATCAAAGATGTCTCAACGGGACAATGATATTATTGTAAGTACGAAATTATTACAAGCTATTCACATATTGAGGGTGTCAGGGGGGTTCCCGACCAACGGGAACAAATTTTTCCACGGTTGACTGCCGTTGCATTGAGTTATTTCACTGCGCAGTGAGATGCGAATGGGATGCAATATGCGAGAAATGCTTTCTGCGAAGTGAAATAATATTTAAATTTGATTAGACTATAGGAGGAGGGACAACTTTTGCATAAGTTGCAAGCACTTTTCTTCCAGCGCAGAGAACATTTTTCGGATAGGGGTTTGGATAGTGGCGAAATATACATTGATAGTGATTATGAAGCATTAAATCTGGTAATAGTCCGCTGCAGATTGACTATCCTTGCCTGTTCTTTGCAGTTGAATTTGACACTTGCGATAAGATATTTTAATTAGTCAGATAATATTTGCACCACACCCAGCTGTATTTGTTACAAAAATAAATTTGGTGATTCCAATTTACGCCTCAATGAGTTGATGAAACGGTTCAAAATTAGATTAAACTGATATAACAGCTAAATCTATTTTCCAAATTAAGCATTAATACCATACAGTAAAGGGGGAACACGTTGGGTTCTTTCACTGTCAAATATTCATGGTATTCTACGATATGCACTCTTAAGTCCACATTGTATGCCTAGGACCCCTCGACGATCAGCTGTAAAGTTGCGAAGGTCATGAAGAGCCTGCAGGCCGTTTGATCCAATTAAACGCTAAATATGAGTGGAGATAGGTAGAATGAATACCTTCGGCACGACACTGTATGACTTAATGTTCATTTTTCCGCCGTTTTGCCCTGGTCGGTGCTGAGAGAACTCCATTTACCTGGTTACGTTATGGCGCGATATGAGGGCATATGAAATCAAACTGCATTTGAGGTAGCGGAAAAAGCAGAATATCTCCGTTAAAGAATAAATTGAAACTTAAGAATCTATTCCATTGCGCGACTGGCAAAATTTCTCAGAACCGTTTGAAGACCGTGAACGCCACCGGGTTTCAGCCTCCGAGTGTTGAAATATGGGTAGGAACTATACTGCACTTCCCTTGCAGTTCAGAAAGGAGCAGTAAAGTAACCTTAACGCTATCAATAAAAGTCCTTACGATAACCTTAAAAATTGGATAAAAACATGGTAGCATAGATTCTTGCTTGAATAAAAATGTAAATCATGAGATATGAGAAAACATTACCGTAAAAATATGTTTCCTGTCTCCTGTCTATATATTTACTGATTGAATTTACCAAGCCATATGACGCGCATTTTCAAATTTGGCAGACAAGTGGCGGTGTATTTTTAGAGCTTTATTTTTATCAAAAGTTTCGATATCTTAATTGATTACTTAACACAGCATTGTACAAAGGACTGTACCAACACCAACAATTACAATTCCACTCATTTCTCTCTGCTATTCATAAGTATGATCAGGCAGTACTATGCAAGCCAAAACGCAAAAAAACTACTCAATCTGAAATAAAAGGGGACCACAAATAGGTGAGCACCTGTAATACGCGCCGGGTTCTGCTGCTACTTCCCAAATTCGTGGCAGAAAGAGAGTCAAACTTTGCAGAACTATGTGTTTAGGGCTTCTGGACGCTTCCATAAAACACTCAAAGATGAGTGGTTGTATGAAGTATTTTTTACGCTGGCTTGAGTTGATGACTACTGTGGTCAAGCTTTAATTCTAGTTATTTTTACCTATTTTAAGGCTATATTTTAATTTTCGTCGATTTTACGTGTGGCCTGACCTGAAGCTACCACACACTCGCGGTCACTATATAAACCGCCCCCGATCAGGAAAGCGTCGGAACGGAGGGCGGACGGACCCACTCTATCCTTCATTGCCCTCCCTTTGTCGGGCAGTAAAATGGTACTCATGCGCAGGAATAGAGCCCTTGGTCCCAGCACTATCGTATTTGACGGGTCCAGCGACGTGCGGAAATTTCTTTTTCTTCTTTGAAAATGTCTCCATGTCCTCTAGAGCTGACGAGGAGAAAGCTATTTCTCTCCTTGGGAACCTAGATGAAGCCGCTTTTGACTTCTATTACGACACGTTCGCGTTGAATGGAGAGCTCGTTGATGACGCGAAGAACTATTCCGCCGTCACACGTCACAGCAAAGTTCTTCGAGCACTTCGTGAAGAAAGAAGACCCTCAGGACATCATCCGCCAAGCTTTGGAGGTCTTTCTTGACATCACCGACATACCGGGTTCTCTACAGGAAATTGAGCGCCTATACGAGAAGTCAGGATCAAACAATGTCGCAAGGATTGGATTACTTCGCACCGCGGCTTGTCGTCATAAGGACCTACAGCAATTCTTGTCATTCCGCGGCCCCAAAGACTATGCAAGTATCTTTAAGGCCTTGAGGGATTACCATACGAATCAACTAGCCTTCGCTGGCCCCTCAAGTTCGATCGCTGACGTTCCGCCAGCGAGGCTATTAGTTCGTCCGGACTCCCGTGCGAAGAACGTCAAGAATAAGTTAGACGCGTTTACTGAAGATCTCTCTAGGCTGACGTTACTCCTAACGAATGACAAAAGAGACCTTGGACACGTACCTTTCCCCGTACCTCAGAGGAAAAACAAGGTTCGCACATGCTCATATTGCAACGAGTTGGGTCATACATCTTCCAGGTGCGAGAAGAATCCGCATCGAAACACCCCCTATACTCATTGCGGTAGGATGGGCCACTCAGGAGCACCCTGCTGGTCCGCGCCGTTAGACAAGTCGAAAGACAAGGAAGTGCATAATGAGCGCAAGAAAGAAGGCGAAGAGGCCGGTAAAGTGAATATACTCCGTGAAGAATGGACTGAAACGGAGTCACCGAGCAACGAGGGCGTAAACGTTATGAAAAGTAATGTAGACGGTGAGGCACTTCCAAGGCAACCAAGACAAGAAGCTCATAGATTAATTCCGATATTGCGTGTCGTAGCAAGCTCACAAACAGCCCGCGCTTTGCAGACGAGGCCCATTCTACCACCCGCGGAATTCCGCGAGAGTAGCGGAAAGAATAAGACTTGGAAAACCAACCAGGGAAAGAAGAAAGTCGACAAGAAACAGGAATACGTTGGGAAATACGACGTTATCTAGGAGCTAGCGACAGACAGCTGTGGTCTCACATTTGGGCAGCTTCTTCGTCGGGACGCTGATGAAGCGGCTAAATTTATGCGTCGCCTTCTCGGAAAGAGCAAAACGATTCCCCGGGTAGCAGTTGTCTCCAATGCTGCCCCTAGTTTCGTCCTGTTGGTGCAAGTGAAAGTTTATGGCTCTGAAGTATGGGCGCTACTAGATTCGAGGGCAGTGCCCGAAGTCATGTCTGCAGATTTTTCCAGACGTCTATACCTTTCTCCGGACTATACGACCAAGAAGATAACAGTTGCGAATGGGGAGAGCTCCTTTCGTGTCGGTTCATTTCTCAAGGTCCCGGCGACATTTAGGAGCCAAGCTATCAAGTTAGACTACCTTGTTGTAGAAAATTCCCCTTTCGATCTCATCATTGAGAGCCCCACACATTCCGCTATGCTCGAGAATATGTATTTCGGCGCCCAAAGTGTACGCATCTACATTGTATCCGAGTAAATAGTACAACCCCTCGAGCCGGACAACAAGGCTGCCGAGAAGAGGCTGTTTGAGGAGGAATACATCGGAACTATCAGCGAAGATTTCACGTCCGATTCGAACACCAGCCTAGATTCGTCAGATTCCTTGGAGGATGAACTAGTCCTGGCCATTCGAGAAACCCCGCGTGAAGAAAAATTAGAAGAGCCGACTAGCGGAGATATCGATGCCGCTGGTGACTTTCTAGAGGAGGAAGTTAGAGGTGTGCTGAGAGCAAGGTTGGTATACCTGCAGGAAGAAACGTAGGCAGAAATCAGCAACTTTCTAAGGGACACCGGAATCGTGGCATGGAAATTGATGAGCTCCGTCCGGCATCAGTTACGGTAGAACACAAGTTCGAGCTAAAGGACCTGACTCTAGTTTATCATAGGGCTCTACGCCTGGCGCGCCGCTACAACGTAACTGTCCGTCAGGAAATCGATAAGATGCTGGAAGCTGGGATTATTACCCCCGCTTCCTCCGCGTAGTCGTTCCCTATCGTCATTGCAACGAAGAAGGATGGGAAGCCTCGATTTTTTGTGGACTATCGCACTTTGAATCGTAAGATGAAGGCCGATCGTTGCCCCCTGCCAAAGATAGAAGAATTATTCGACTACTCAGAGGGATATTCAGTGTTCTCTACCCTCGACTTATTTGCCGGGTACTGTCAGTTCCGTATAAGCGAAGAGTATAAGGAGACCACTACATTTTTTTGTCGTTACGGGACATTTAAGTTTGAGGTCATGCCTTTCGGCCTGATTAATGCACCGTTGACCTTTCAACGTATGATGGAATACATTCTGCGTGCAATAATCTTTGCCCGTGTTTCCCTGGACGATGTAGTTGTGTTCCTCCATTCAATGGAGGAGCAAATATAGCACTTAAATATTGTGTTCAGGCCCATGCGAAGGCCGTATTGAAGCTCAAGATCTCTAAAGGTGAGTTCGCGAAGCTGATTGTCAAATAGCTTGGACATCGAGTAGACAAGGATGTAGTTCACAGCGATGAAAAAATTAAGGCGATCAAGGAGGCTCCAGAACCAGAGAATACGATCTGGTTGCGCTGCTTTCTTGGCCTTGCAGGCGTCTACCGATGGTTCATCAAGTGGTTCGCAGCAAACCTCCGCCGCCCTCAACTCTGCTACTTCTGGAAGAAAGACTTCTTCTGCACAAAGGAAATGATGGATGCGTTTCAGACCCTGAAAGAAGAGCTTACATTACCACCTTTTCTAGCATTCCAAGCCTTCTACGTGGCGTTTATAGTGGAAAAAGACGCCTCCGGCGTTGCAATTAGAGCGATTATTGCCTAAAAGAAGGAGTATGGGAAGATAAATCAGGTACAAGTCGCGAGTAGGAATATTAATTCGGCGGAACGGAACTATTTAGCATATGAAGAGGAGGCCCTCGCTGCTATTTTTGCACTCAAAAAGTTTCGGGTATATTTTTTATCAACAACCCCGTTCAAATTGGTGAATGTCCACCAAGCACTCCGTTACGCTTTCGAGAAGAGTGACGTTCACGGAAGACTAGTGGGCTGGTTGGATTTTATAGCTGAATACGAGTTCGAGATATAATACCGTCCTGGGACTGGGAACGGTGCTGCCGACAACCTTTCGCGGGTGGTACCGGCTGTCGGTCCTCTGGAGACGGTGGTAGTAGTGGCGAAGTAGTTGAGGCGTTGTTCAGTGCTGTAGATGCTTATGCCCAGTCTGTCCGCTACTCGGTAGAATCGGTCCTCTATATATAGTGCTGGAATTTTTCTAGACTATAGTTGCTGTAGGCTAGATGCACTAAAGGACAGACGAAATTATTACACTAAAGAGAGGTGTTGCACTAGAGAGAGGAGCTAGATAAATAATTGCACTAACATTGCACTAACTGTTGACTGCGTCTGTGGTCTGAGTACCGCACTAAAGTTATTGAAGTGTTCCTTATTAGGGTGTGTGTCTACACTACCACCTTTTTGATTTGCGAGGAAATCAGCGACGAGTCAAATTGTAGTGCTTCTACGAAATGCCCATTGTTAAAAAGGAAGATCGCATCTGTTGAACTCAAGTATACGTAACAAAGGTTTGCAATTTGAGATTTTTGTTAAGGCATCTGCAACGTGATTAGCAGTGCGAACAAGGCCCACGTTAGATCTTTCTTCCTGAATATTTGTATATATCGTTCCGAACGCTCGTGATGTCGATCATGAGCCTCTTTTCTTCGGTTTTATAGCATTTTTTAATTACGTCGAAGAGCTTGTTTGAGTCTGTAAACATTTTGAGCGGTATTGTTTGAACGTATATTGATTGCAGATCTCTCTTCAGTTTGCAGGCAAAGTCAAATGCATCCGCGAAGGCATAGACTTCGCTACCGAGAACGGAACGAGTTACACGACTGCTTTTCCGACTTTAGTACGCAATGAAGTGACAATTATCATTTTTGTTTGCGAGAAGGATGATGCATCCAAGTTGCGGTGTTAGGTCGGAGTTGTTTGTGAAGGAAGAATCCGAGTATACCTTGAAAGGAAGGCTATATTAGTCCAATTTGGGATATTGAAGATGAATATGAGGTTTGCGGAGGAGTTATTTGATGACCTTGTTGAGTGATTTGATGTCAGCGATGCAGAATTTTTTCTCAGTAATTTGAGCAGCGAACTAAATTGCACATGCAATATCTAGACGAGTGTGGAGAGACCATGACAGGGTTGCGAGAAGAGATTGGAAGTCTGAGAAGGTAGAAATCATTGGTGGTTCCTTGATTGTTGCTATGAATGGTCCCTGATGTAGAATTATTCCATCTGGGGTTTTCCCCACATTTACTCCAGCAAATTTGGTGTTGCCGAATTCGCGCTCTCTATATTCGAAACGTTCGAGGGTCTTTTCCGTCTATTTCAAGAATTCTCAGTCTCCAAAGTGAGTGATTCGTCAACGTGAGCACCAATTAAGCCAAGTAGCCCATCTGAGCTATGTTTGAAATAAAGCGAATGTCAAGAGACGTCGGTTTCATTCCAAGTTCCTCAGTAGTTTGATGAGAAATGGTACGATTCCAATAGTCTCCTGCATCCGGGAGGCCGTACAATGGTTTCAATAGATGCAGAAGTTCTTCTGATGAGATATTCAGCTCTTTGTTGGGTTTGATGTAGATTTCGCGGATAAGCTGGTCTGTGGATTGAATATAGGCTTGTCGAAAATCATGGCCCCATAGACCGAAATTGTAGTTGGCAGCTACTGACGCGATACTACGAGTTGATGATTGCCGAAGAGGAGTGTAGTCATGTACTCGATAAGCCTTTTCTTTGTCAAGGTGACCTTGTACTACGAATCGTGCTTTGAAAGTGGCTGAGTCCGTTTTGACGTCCCTAATGGAGAGAACGAAGCGCCCGTTCAGTATATTCGCATTATCGGGTATGTCAGCTTTGAGAAAAACTTTCCAAGTACCTTTATCAATGAGTCCTTGTATTTCCTTTTGTTTGGAATCGACGAATCCGGGTGATGAATAACGTGGATCTGAAGGGTGAAGTATTTTGGTGATGAGTGAGTCGGGATACAATGAAGGCTGTGTTTCATGACGTTTCGTTGCAATTTGGTGGCATATTGAATGTAGGATGTATAAATTCTTGTCTTCGAGATCGGTAAGGTCTCGGATTTAAGGGCAGATTTTTGATATTGAATGTTGAGCGGTTTCGCCATTGCGATCTAGAAAAGCTTGTTTGTCATCGAGACGAGTGATCTTGAAGGGACCTGTCCATTTAATTTGTTCCTTCTCCTGATACACTAGAACTTTTTCTCCAACTTTGAATAGATATTTCGTAGCCGCTGGGAGGTTCGATTGAAGTGACCTTTGGATTCTTAGTTAGCACGTGATCGTTACCATTTCGGTACGAGCTACGAGCTGCTGCCAAAGCCCACATTCTGCTTTCTTCGTTTGGTAAAGATTTATTTACGGCGGGAAACCTTGGCATTGTACCATAGACAAGGAGGGATGGCACGAGTCCGTCTGAGTTCATTGTTTCGTTCATAGCTATGACGGCAAGCTGTAAGAAGAGGACAAATTCGATGCCGGGATGGTCGAGGCGAATTTTCCGAAGCATTCGACGAAGTTGCTCCTGTTATTTTCTCCGGGTCCAAGAGATTCGTGAGATTCGATTCCAGATAATTCTACTTTTATTCCAGTCATATTAGTTATATCTCGGAAGCGTGGGGAGATAAAGGCGCATCCTTGATCAACTTTGAATTTATCCGGGAATCTGCTCTACACTTTGACCCAGCATTTCAGAAAATCACGCCAAATGCCATCGAATAATCGTCCGGTTAGGATATCAGCGGCACGGAAGTGAGTTTGGCAGTCGAATACGTGAATTATGGCGCGTCCTAGGGGTAAAACGTCGTTAAATACTATATGGTCGGGTAGCAATACTTTGAATGAATGTGATTTCGGAGAGATGTGTTGAACGGTAGCGCAAGCTTGTGAGATGTCGTTGAGAGTTTGTAGTATGCCCTCGTATGCTTGATTTGGGTGGGCCCGTTTGATAAGTTCGTAGAGTTATTTGGCAGAGTGATGGAAGAAGGAAGAAGTGATAGTAAAGACGTCTCAATTCCCGTTTCGTGAAACATTTTTCGCTGAAATTCCAAACTACGTAGAGGTGACCAAGTTTTCGTGTTATAGGAATTTTCTAGCCGAATCGCTTGCTGATGAGCACATCTTCTACGTTGTCTACGACTAGCCTTTCCTTGTCGAGCACGTCTGATCCGAGGAGCATTGGTATTTCTGCGACGATGTCCACTAAAACGAAGAGAAATACTCCATCTGGGTTTGGTATACAGACTGGGACTTTTGCGAGGCGGGTACCCTCCGTCGGCGAAACGGAAGTATTTTAGCGATTTTTTTGATGATTAGTTGGTAGGTTTGTCCTTTGTCATTTTGCAGTAAGCGGCTGCCTGGTTGTGGCCGACGAAAGATCTCTGGGCAACTATGTCCAAGCGTATACCTTCGAATGTTGATGAGAAGGAAACGCTGAGATCTGAGAAGTTTGGGATGAGAACGTCCACAACTTCTTTGCGACGTGAGTAGTCATTTTTTGACCTTTATGACGAAAGGATATTGTCAAGGCCTTTTTTGTGTGTGATAAAGGGGGTGCAAACGGAAAAAGGCTGGGATCGGACATCCGTATTTGAAAACATTTATCAAAATCATGGAAGTTATTTTCGACCGGATCTTGGGGACTGTTTGAGGCTGTCTGAAGTGAATTTTGGAGATAAAATTGAAATTCGTTGTTGAAACCAAGGCTCTGTTGTCCGTTGCTAGCTTCGTCACTAGCTGGAGGTTCTGCTTCAATGAGCTTCTCAAACTTGTCGAATTCTGTCCATATCGTCAGAAAATTCTTCCTGGGCTGCGGTGTGTGATTCAATCTCCTGTATTGCTTCGAGAAGAACGCGTTTAAGTGCTTTGTTGTCGCCGCCGAATTCGTTTCGAAAATAAGCGAACTTTGATGCTGCTGTCTGGCTCGGGTTTCGTTTAGGACAATGGGACAGGACGTTATCTGACGAGTCAAATCCCCAGCAGTGGCGAATATCTTCCTGGTTGTATTGTAGTTCGCAGGTTGGTTACGGAGCCCATAAACGGCTTGACGGCCATAATTCGTGCTATAGATAGGCTGGTTTCCAAAATGGTTGCCGTAGATAGACTTATTTGACTAAGCAAACCGGGTTTCTTCCATTGTATGAATTGTGCAGTGTAGCTGAGTGCACATTTGTTGGTACTTCATTGCCACAGAAGTTGCGCTAACAAGAATGTCGCGGGCCAATTCACAGCTTCTGACTGCGTTTCGCAAGTAATACACCTTTTTTCCTTCAAACCGGCAATGAGGAAGGGCTCGGTACCAATACTTTGTGATCAGGCTGTGTATCTTATCTGGCGCTGCGCTTTGAGTGAGTCCTTCGGAGACAAACTTCTGAAACGAAAAATTGGAGAGAGAGCCAAAGAAGCGTTGTTGGGCCGTATTTCTGTTAAATTCCCGGTCCATAATTGCGACAGCTTCTCTGAAGTCTCGGATCTGTCCTTCAATATGTGTCTGGTAGTATGTCATGGCGTTTTCGGTGAATTGTAGACGTAGAAACTAAATTTTTTGTTCTCTGCTAAGGTTGAAATCTCGAAAAGCGTATTTGTACTCCTTAACAAATAGTTGAAGGCTTTCGTGCATGCTTCCAGGGAATTTTCGGCAGTCCTGGTTGAACCTTGCGGACATAGCTGATGCGATTTTGGTAAAACCAGGTTTATTCGGTTCATGATATGCGATATGGGGAGAGTTTGCCAGTTTACTTTTGCCAACAGGATTGCGTACTGGAGCTTAGGCATTAAGAGCTAGGTTGATGTATGTACTTGCAACGGAGCAAATGGGTTCACGATGTATTGTGATAAAACGTCGAAGACCAGTCCTGGGCTAGTTTTTGCGATCTTTATCGCAGAAACGCAGGAAACAACGAAATATCGTTGGGTTTCGAAAGATGGATTTCGAAAGCATTAGCTGGTACTGTATGTTATTCGCCAGGTTTTGCGAAGTTCTTAGCCGAATAGATTTTTATCGCTCTAATAGCCGCGGATGGCGTAGATAAATTCCTTCTGCTCATCTGTTGTTAGACAGATATTGTGACCGAAGACTAGAGGTTGATTTTCGTGATGATTATTTGGTGCCAAGGGGGTTTATTCGTATCAAATGGCGCATGAGGTTCTGTGTGGGGAGGGGTCATGTTTTGAGATGGGCGTCTATTCATCCTTGGTTGGGGGATACGGGACAAGTAGTCTTTTTGGGAAGGCAGTTGAGGTCCTTTTCCGGAGGAAGAAGGTCCGGCTTCCGAGCCAGGGATGGCGGGTATCGTAGCCTGTGTATTTGTTAGGTCGGGGCTGTCGGTTACTAAGTCGGATATATCCGTGGTAATATAGTCCATGCTTGTAGATAGGGTAGATGTAGTAGTAGTAGCCGGAGAATGGGATGTTACTGTAGTCTCCTCGGTTTTTGCTTGTGCACGGCGAGTGACGCTTCGAGTATTTGCCGGGGATCCAGTTCGAGAGCGAAAAAGCGGAGCAAGTACTAAGGCTTTCTTGGGTAATTACCGGAGAGATGCAGGCTAGTTCCTGTTCCAATCTCTACTCTTGGCGGATGACATCCAGAGGCGTTTCCAGTGGTCCCGGGGCTTGCAAGAACCGTCGCCAGCCGCACAATGGAAAGGTTTTCGAAGGTTCGAGGCATTATTCTACAACGACAATTTTCGCTGGCAGTAACTTCTAACGCTACTTGTCTGCTGGCTGGCATCCAAGCGACTTTCTGGTAGACTGTTGCTGGTGCTATCATTCGACGGAAATGATTTTTAAATTGTTTCGACCATCGATACATGTATTTAATATGACTTTCACATTTGCAACTCCCAATGGGTTCCAGCCAATCCATACATCTCAATAAAGACAGCCCCCATTTTTCCCCAATTTGAGATTTACGACCTCGTGTTCCAGTCATCAAAGAAAGGATCTTGTGACTTAATTAATGCACTGAGCCAGTTTGAGTTACTGTATTCCAGGTAATTAGTTTAGCAAAAAGTAGATAGTGAAACAATTTCACGTGAAATATCGCAATTATAATTTAACTGGAAATATTTCAAATAAAAGAAAAAAATCACTATTCTTCAATTTGTCTGCGACTATAAAGTACAGTAAAGTGTTTTTTTCCTTTCAAATGGAGGTCCAAATCGTGCGGGAACTGTATTGTTTTGTTACAAAGCGGGCAAAGGTGGATACGTCGCGAAGCGCAAGTGTTGCGGTGGAGCTGGGATGTAGAGTGGTCGTGGAGAAAAAGGACGATAGGGAAGCTTTTTTCACAGAGGGAACAGCTGAATTTAGGGATAGAGGTCGGTTGTGACGGGGATGGTTGTACGCGTTGGAGTCGTGTAATGTGACGACCGCGGGTTCTTGCTATGCGCGCGTTGGCGATGCGATAGCGATGACGGTTTTCCCTGTTCTCAATGAGTTCCAAGCAGATTTAGCTCCAGTTCTTGTAGCCAATGTATTCGGGATGTTACGAGCAGGCGTGTGAAGGGCTCTTGGGATGCGGGGTGCGGAGTTGATAGCGGGTCTTGAATTGGAGTTTAGCGATGTGCTCCTGTAATTGTTGCGGGCAGGGGTTCTTGATGAAGATGACGTCGAGCTTGCGATGACTATGCAATCGGGGAATGCAGAGGGTGGGTCCAAATTTCTTTCGACAGAGGTAGCCAGCAGTGGCGTCTGCGAACGAGGAGGGGGTTCTTCTTCGCCCAGTCACTCGGCGGGTATAGTGTCCGGGGGGGTCCTTGGCTCGGTCACTGTTTCGATACCGCCAAAAACACGATTGCAGTACACGTATCTGTCAACTGGCTAGGCTTGGCATACCATAATGTGGTATGTCAAGTTTGGTCTTGTTTTAGCCAGCAGTTTTTTGCAATTTACTCTCTGATACGTCTTCAAGGGCGTATGTTCGGGAATTTCGGTTCATTGGGGATGTTGGTAGGAGTGGCTAAGTAGTTGAGGAGTTGTTCAGTACTTTAGATGCTTATGCCCAGTCTGTCTGCTACTCGGTAGACTGGGTCCTTTATATATAGTGCTATAATAGGTCTAGAAGATAGTTTTTGTAGGCTAGATTCACTAAAAGATAGACGAAATTATCACACTTAACAGATTTGTTGCACTAGAGAGAGGGGCAAGCTAAATACTGTAATTGCACTAACATTGCACCAACTTTTGACTGCGTCTGTGGTCTGAGTACTGCACTGAAGTTATTGCAGTGTTCCTTATTAGGGTTTATATCTGCACCGACCGACTACCCAACCGTACCGGATATTGATGAAGGTGATTTAGTGGCAAGTATAGGTTCTTTTAGCACCGTTGCCGGTGAGACCATATTGGGGCATCATTTAGTCAATGTAGCCCGTAACCTCCAAGGGCTTTAGATTTCAGATCAAAGCCCAGTGAAGCGTCGCTCTATTAAGCGTGCTTCGAAATATTTAATGCTCTGGGATAGTAAGTTACTGAGGCACACTAAGAACGGTTTTCGTGGGATCCAGACCATCAAAGACATTCCGGCGATTTTAAGGACCTATCATGACGATATCGGTAATTGGAACATGAAAACAACGACAATATTCGTTGTTTATCGATTTTGGTGGCCCCAGGTCAATCAAGACATTAAAGATTACGTTACGAGCTGTGAAGGATTCCAAAAAGCTGGCCCTTTGATTACGTACCACCCACGCTGGGGATTCCACTCACAATCACCTTCGGAACATACCCGATCGACTTCGCAGGGCCATTTCCAAAGCCTCATCTAGGTAATAAATTTCTTGTTATCGTCGTGGAGCACTTGACAGGATGGCCGATCGCCGCCGTCACGAAGAATGCTTCGGCAGATGTCGTTATCGAGTTCGTGGAGAGAGAGATCATCTCCCTACTTCGGCCCCCAAAGGCTATAATTTCCGACAATGCGGGTTGTTTCACAGCCATTTCCCTCTTCGATTTCATGAAGAAGAACGGTGTAGGATGGAGCACGGTGCTTACCTCCGCCTCTACGTCGCACGGCCGCGCCGAAATATTGATTCTCACCATCAAGACCGGGATTAGAAAGACTTTCATTAGGCATGATGCTGATTGGCAGCATTGTCTCCCCCGCGTCTTATACGGGTACCGACTCCGCCCTCTAGCTACGGGCACTTCGCCGTTCGAGCTCATGTTCGGGGTCTCGCCGCACATGAATTCGTCCCACGCCGTGTCATTAGTAACGAACGTTCCGGACGTACACGACCGACTGGAACTTCTAGCGGTACTAGCCCTGTGAGCGACCAGGGTCGATGACCAGCTGCAACGTGGTGGTGACGGGGATTGATCAAGGACCGCGAAAAGTTTTAATGTGGGTGATTTGGTCTTAGTAGCACACGGACAGGCCTTGAATTCTACGGTCAGGTGGCCCGCATTTCGATCCCGTTTCTTCGGAACGTGTCGAGTTTGGAAGGAAGCTCAGCCACGGTACTGGCCGACTTCTTACCGGGGCAGATCCTCCCGGGGATCTATTCAATCGAGACGTCTAGCGCCCTACGCTCTTCGCCGGTCCTTCCTACAAAAATAAGTTCCCAGGCCGTCTTGTAGACAGCGGCTCTAAGTTTTTCTTTGTCATTCTATGAAGTCGTTCCATTTGTTTTCGTCTGTTGTTTCTGTTACTTCTTTATCATCTGAATACAATCTGATTTCATCATTTTATTCCAAGCTCCATAAAACTTCTGCTGCAAGATAAAGTCTTCTTAAAAGCAAAACAAAAGGTGTCCGATCAACGGAAACGGTCAAAGACTGGAAGAACCCGACTAAGACGCTTTTCGGCAAAAGAAAAAACGTCGCCGTCACAATTTAATGAAAAATGTTTCTCATCTGCCAATCTAATCCGTTATTATGTCGTTGAGTATTTGATTTGCATCTGGTAACTTTCCATTTACTGTTTTTGGATTGTGTCGTCGTCCATATCCTGGCAAGAGATACTTTGTGTGAAGACGTTCGCCTGTCCGTATGCAAGCAGCCTTCCCACTCAACTCACGACGTGACTACCCTTCTCCCGTTGTCTTTTTCGCGGTTTACTTAGTCTTTGCCGTCTTGGTGATCCACGTAGGGATCTTCGGATGGGTCGGAAGCTGTTGGAACCTCTCTCTTAGTAACACGGATGGAGCAGTCCCAGAGGGTTTTAGCTGCCCGGAATCAACGTTTTTTCGGAGAGGGGACGACGCTGCTTAGAATGGTGTGTTCGTTGGGATGATGGGGAGGCGTCTGCTAGAGGATTAAGTTTCGATGCGAGCACGGAATAGAGGTGGGGGTGACGGTGAGAGAAATCATTTGAGCTCTGGGTTCGCCCAAGCCAAATGCTCTTATGGTGCGCGGGGCTTCCATCTAGGGATGGGGTAGTGTTGAGTGCTTCTGGGCACTTCTTGAAAACCTTCAAAGATGAGTGATTGTATGAAGTTTTTTTACGCTGGCTTGAGTTGATATCTACTGTAGTCAAACTTTAATTTTAGTTATTTTACCTATTTTAGGTTTAGTTTTTAAATTTTTGTCGACATTAGAGGGTTTACGGAGCAAAAATGATTTTCGCTTGTGCGGCATTCGCCGGCAAACGTAGTACACCTGTACTGTGTAAGACGCAAAGTGCTATCGTTGCCATTTCATTTTTCGGTTGCGGGGGCTGTTTGCGAAATAGGTAAAAATACCCGCCAGGGCACCCCTCGCATACGGAGCATATGAGCGGGGCCGCTTGGCGCCAAATGTACAACCAACCATCACCATCTGACCTGACCATCGCCATCAATAACACTCCTACAACCTCCGACCCGTCCCCTCCTCCATCATGGCGCCCCTTATCGAGGAGTCTCCCACCTCCGCCGCTCCGACCGCCTCCGCCACTCCGACCGGCGCAAAGAAACGGCGCATCCGGTTCTCTTCCGAGTGGGATATATTACTGCTGAAAGCAGTCTCCGCCGTTGACGCCCACCTCGCTCCACATGGAGAGGCACAGTCGCGCTTCGAAGAGGCTCTCGCTCTCTTCAAGGGGTCCCTTCCTTCTGGATGCTTCGATTCGGTTGCGGCGCCGAGTTGGAAAACGCTCAACGATCGGTTCAAGAAGATCCTAGGCGACCACCGCGAAGCTGTGCGAAGCAATGCTGCCGCTTCTGGCATTAAAGAGGTCAGAGGAGAAAGGGAAGTGTTGTTGGATGATGTAATGTTGGCCGTGGACGAATGGGAAGAGGCAAAGAGGGCTGAGAGGGATGAACGGACGGAGCTTGACAAGCGTTTGCTACAAGCTGGGGAGGAAATCAGGGAACGAGCTGTAGCGAGGGCTCGCAGTGGAAGTAACAGTGCAGAGACGCCAGCAGTGGTGGTAGATGAGTGCAATGGCGGGGGTGAAGGAAGTGCTGGAACGGCGAGGATGAAGGGAAGGAAGCGGAACCTTTCTTCGGAATCGGACGATGAGGAAAGGAACATGCTGAGCGAACACATTCAGGCGCGCAACAGCTTCGAACAGAAGCGCCTGAAGTTAGAGGAACAGCGCATGGACTTTGAAATGAAGCGGGAAGAGCGCGAAGCCGGTCGCTTAGAGCAGGCACAAAAGAACGAGTCCCGGCGCCTCGCGGTAGAAGAGAAGAGGGTAGAGCTCGAGCAGTGTCGCCTTGAAATCGAGAGCGAAGAGAGAAAGGGTGCCATCGAAGAGAGGAAGGAGGTGCTCGCTGTTCTTGGTGCGCTAGTAAAAAAACTGCAGTAACGTCGTTTACTTTCGGTGAACTTTCTCTTTGCCGCGCGCCGCTTCTCCCTCGGCCATCGCGATCTTTTTACGGCATGCCATTCCTCTGCGCTGCCGCGCGTCCTCGCTTCGCTCGGACTCCCGCCACTCGGTCGAAGCGGTGCGCCTGTGCAAAGACACGAGCACTCGCCCTCGCTCCCTGTTTACGGCATATTCAGATAGCACGACAAACTAGGTGGCGGACATGAGAAATAGCTACTGGTCTGCCCACTGCCATGATGTAGACAGACTCTAACGTTCCATAGCAAGGCTGCAGCCTTGTAGAGCAACGCAATTGGACTCTTTCGTACCTGCAACATACGCTTGTAGTCCTGCGAGGACCAGATTTGTTTCAGGTCCTAGTGCGCCCACTCGACCGCCTCCCGTACAGAACTCATGCCTTTGTTATAGACCAGCTGTTCAGCAGTCGCCGAAGCTCGATCGAAGGCAACCTGAAGCCACGCTCGGAGTATGTACGCGGGATCACCGTACAGGCAATACTGTCGTCCACCTATCACCATTGTAGATTGCAGTTGCTGATCCATGCCGCTTTGACGGTATAGCGTCATGTCGTGACGGCGTCCTACCTCCGGACCGTTTAGGTGGAACATCAGTCCATCGGGAGTCGTCACTGTCTGATAAATGAGGCAATGGAACCTTTTGTGTCCCGAGTAACAAGCACGCTGTAGGCTTCCTCTCCCACCGGGTCTACTCATCTGTATCTTCGTACAGTCGATAAATCCAGCACAGTTATCTAAAGGTGCCCCTTTCTCGTATATGGCCGCGACGTAGAGCGGGGCCCTTTCGTGCATCAAGTCTGAACGAAAGGTTTCGATGAGACTTCCCCTTGTCGCAATAAAACCCTCCACCACCTCCCAAAATACCTCACAAAGCGCAGAAGCACGCATTCCAAACACAGTTTCCAGGTCCCGCCACCTTGTAGGAAAGGACAAGCGCTTCAGAACGATACAAGTCGCCGTAATAGCCTCGCAACTGTAGCCTGACCGAGCTGTTGGCCCTCCACCCCAGGACAACACGTCGCACACGGTACCAATTTCGGACTTGCGAAAGCGAAACCCAGAGAGCGACTGCTCTTCACTGTACGCGTTAAGGTTGAAGCGCATGGTGGATATGTGTCGCGATCTCAGCCGAATGTGTCCGACATCGCGTCGCGCTCTAGCCGCGGACTGACTAGTGCGAAGTAGAAGTTGCACGTCCGCATCGCATTCGAGCGCCAGAAGGAATCGCCGTCTTCTGGAGCGAAGACGCTGCCTGGCCTTTCCGATCGAGTAGTCCTTCTGGCGCATGCTGCTGAGTGCAGCGGAGTACTAGCGCAAGGGCTCGCCGTCATCATACTCATTTACTCAAATCACGTGGATTTCGTAATATGCTATTCGGAAACATTTGTAGATAATAATGAGAGCACCACGTGTATCATTTTACAGTGCTTTGCCGAGTGAATTTCTATTTCGTAATCTCTCTATTATGTGTGGCGGGACCTGACGATACTACACACTCGCAGTCACTATATAAACCGCCCCCGAGCAGGCTATTGTAACCTACTATCTGTATGGTTCAGGATTTTGAACACATTAAAAGATTCCCTCCCCCGAGCAGGCAAGCGTCGGAACGGAGGGGGGACGGACCCACTCTAGTGTTTTCATTTTTTTATTTTCATGTTTCCTTCACTGTCCCCCTTTCTCGGGAGGTAACACTATGCACCAATTGATTATCTACCCCCAGATATATATATTGCAACTGATTCAATATATTTTGATCTATTCTACGAGTAGAATTGATCCCAGATCATCAAAAACAGGAATAAATTTGACACCGCGTAATTCATGCATATTTGGAATATTCCTTTTGGATTTGTTTCTTGCAACTACAATGTTGGTAATATTTGGCAGTCAACTGTAACAGTAAATGATTCTATCTTATAATTATACTGTTTTTTTAGCTAGGTACGGTAGAGAAGCGAACTTTCTGGAAAACTTTTGCCAATTTTTCAGAGCTTCGTTATAATTTTCTTAATTTTTACTCCCAGTTTTCATTGGCGATTTGTTTTGACCAACTTTGGCATTATGTACTCTTTTCGAAGCTCAAAGGAAAGAAAGGTGTCGCACGACATGTATTCCATTGAGATGATGTTTTCAGCAGTCATTTTGTCCGAGCGGGAGTCTATAAGAGGCGAAACAGTACTATTCTGGAAAGCACAAGCTTTACGGCTATAAGTTAGAGGTTTATCTTTTACCAAACGGGATGGCCATGATATGCACAAGTCATCATCCGGGCAGCACCTCTGACATCTCCATATTTTCAAAAAAATGTTGGCTACCATCTCGAAAAATCTCGCAAAAGTAACGTGGAGTGAGGGCCTGATGTGGACTTTCAGGAGCAGTGCACTGAGTACCCAAATTATTGGTGTATTCTGGTAGGAATTGGATACCACGGAGGTGCGAAGTTAATGGGCATAATAGACCCAAAGAAAAGGCCTCCTCCCAACGGGCAGTTGACAGGATCAAATGAGCAACGCAACTCAAAGGTCTCACCTTATCGCATTATCGTTTTTTGAGGCGTCTGTGTTAACCGTGGCCCATGGTTAATGGCATGGAGAAATGAATTGAATGTGACTGAAGTATAATTTTATTTTTTATGCGTTACTTCGAAGAACCTCATTAATTTTTTTAATCCGCTACGTGGGATGATATGGTCTGTTATCGACGCATCCGTGAGTACTTAGGAAATCAGGGTCGGTAAAGGTGAGGTACTTGATGTGACCCAAACCGTCATTTTTCGGACTATGCGACATAAAAATAAATTTTTTTTTTACTTGAGCCTCTCCGTTTCGAACCATTTAAAAAGCCACATGTAGAAAAGAGGTTGGGCAAAGATACAAAGCAAGAAAGAAGTAGGTCAGGAAGTTTCTTCATAGAAAGAGCAACTACAAAAGAAGGGCGTTATTTGGCACCACCGGCCGAACGCGCACTAAAGTGATCCGTGCAAATAACATTGCATCCAGATATGTCCCTTCAGAAATACCTAAAAATATATATATGGAAGAAAGCAAAAATGGCCACTTTTCGTCATATATCCTCGACTCAGGTAAAATCTGAAAGCCGTTTAGTTAAATGCGAGAAAACATCCGCGATTGAGCTCGGTTCCGACGATACAAGCGAGATTGAGCAATTCGCTGACGCATAATTGTGCGACGGGGAGCTAGTAACATCAAATGGCGCATTTCTGCACGGCTTTCTGGATAAGCAATCCTTTTCTCCCTCTCTGCCTTATTACGCTCCACCTGAATAAATCTCTCCCGTTTCCTCCTTTCACGCTCTTTGACAGCGTTAAGAACCACAGTAGACGTCAGATGTGCGCCCTTAGAAGTATCAATACGAACAGTACCTTCACCTTCTACGACAGCACTATTGGGTAGCCACCTTGTTCTGTTATTAAAAGACGCCACCACCATTTCTACGGTTGGAAGATCCCCATCAATATCAGCATCATAAAAAGGTAGCGATATTAGAACGGTGGGATTTGGTCCACCTAATGCATGGTCCCATATACCCGTCTTCATAAACCCACTCCATAAGTTCGAGAACGTAAAAGAAGAGGAATATGCTGATGTTAAAACAGCTTCAATATGAAAAGAACCTGCTACTTTCGTCGTTCTTGCCAAACTATGAAAGCCACTTTGAAAATGCGATTTGAAACTCGAAAACACAGAAACGTCAAGAGGTTGCAAGACGTGACTGGAATGGGACGGAAGCCCCAACACACGAATATTGTTCACATAAAAAAGGTGCAATACTTCAAACTGTATATGTCATGTGTAGCAATCATAAATGATAAGCAATCTTTGTCCCCCTTCCCACAAATGCGCAGTTTCTTTCACAAACTGCTTCCTCCAATCCAAAAAAGTTGATGCATTAACCCCTGGAGTCTCACTTTGATAAAAGTAGCATGGAGGAAGAAACTGCTGTACAGTTTGAAAAGTATCTGAAACCCGCCTATAGTGCGGTTGTTTCCCGTGATAAACCACTATTGGCTTAAATGCAAATCCTGCTGCATTGATAACTGCCATCAATGTAACATGATCAAAATTACCTTTAGTCCTGCTAACAATTTTGGTGATATTCTTACCGGGAACGCCAATCCCTTTTCGTAAACCCTGGCAAGCCATGTCCTTAAAGCTGATACCCGTTTCATCCAAATTAAAAACAAACCGTGAGTCCTTGATGTTGAACCTATCCGTTGCTGCTTTCACCCGCACCATATGCTCGCCAACTGTCGCTCTTGTCACGGCAGTAACCCTTTTGTCTTCGATCGCTTTTAAATTCTTCACTTTGATCTCGTCGTGACGCTGTGGAAAATTTCTCACCCATGTCTTACTCGGTCTGCCGCCCCTAAAAGAAATCTTCATCTGCATGTCCGCAGGTAGCATTTGAACGTAGTGCGTAACAAGGTCCGATAGAGACTGCCGCGTTAAAGGAATGCACTGGTCAACGTAAAATATCGAGACTCTGATGATTAATTCTTCCTCTTCTTTACTCAGAAGTCTAAGGTGACCACTAGCAGGGAGTTCAATGTCAACCTCTGAGTAATTTGTGGGTTGGCGTTCACCGGGTTGGCGTTCACCGGGTTCTCTGGGCCAATTTGAATAAACTCGCTTAATTGACTGAGCTCCACTTTGTTGCGAATAGTGATATCACAGAAGGAGATTCCCGTTGAGAAGCGCTCCAAAAAGGCCGCCTTGAGGCGGTCAGGGAGAGAAAGGGACATGGGAAGTGGCTCCTGGAATGGGAACAGTGGCGGTAAGACCGGCATTCCATTCTTTTTGATGCAGTTTAGTACCCAAGGGTGTCGATGCAACAGTTGATACTTTATTTGAGGTCGGCTCTTTGCGCCAACTTCATTTTGGAAGTGATTCGACTGCAATGCGATGCATTTTCTTGGATGCAGGGGACTTAGTGTTACGCGGTCTCCCGCCAAAGCTGTTGCATGTGGTTGGGGTATCATATTTTTATTAAAAAATCCGGGTAACCTTTTGTACTTTGGGTCACATTAAGTACCCCACCTTTACCACTCGCAAACATCGACTGACGCAACAGCGCTACCGTGAGCGCCGTCGCACACGAATTGACGTTCAGTGCCGTGCGTTTGAGATTTACCCGCGTTGGCCGGGGATTGAAATTTAGATAAAAATCTCGGTTTGGCGGTAAATTTATTGTGTTATTTCTATCAAAAACCGTTTGGTCATGTTTGCTTTGTAACAGTGATCACTAATTATCCAGTATTTTGGTCAATAAGATATTATTTTCCTCGACAGCCCCTAGTGTGCCATTTGCATGATGATTTGTTCATTACTGTACAGCAAAGTATTCCTGTATGGAGGAACACGGGGGGCTAAATGGGGTGGTTTGCTTAATTTTCGGAACAAGGGGGTTCACTGCGGGGTTTAAATGTTTGGGAACACCGGGTGATTTACTTAAAAAAGGGATAATGGGGTAGTTTACTTAATTTTTCTGATGATAACAGCAATCGCAGAAACACGGGGAGTTGATTTACTGAAACAGAAAAGCTGTCTGATACTCAGTCAACGGGGGGAAGTTTTGGGTGTTTTTCCTGTTGGAAGATACATTCGAGCGATCCTAAAGTTTTCATGACAACCACAATCGACTCAAAAAGGTGTACCGACCCGGTAATAGGGGAGGAACTACGCTCCCTAAAAGGCCACCTTCAGGCCAGCCATCAAGCAGGCCGCATTGGACATGACGGCTGCTGCAGCGTGCCTTTGCATCAAAACCCCCCTCGGTTAATTTGTATGGTACTATGCATGTACATGAAATGTAGCGTCAGGCGCTGATGGCACTCCACTCTACCAGCAAATAGGGGGGAGGCCAGCAAGCAAACTAGCCGCAACGGAGGTTACTGCCAACGCAGAGTGGCGCTGTAAAAGAATAGCTTGCACCTTCGAAACCCGTTCCATAGCACGACTGGCTACGGTTCTCCAGTACCTTGTCAACGACGAAGGCCGCCGGATGCCAAACACACTGTGCTGTGTAACTGGTTTAAGCTCAAATGTAAATATATAAACTAGGATCAGTCTGTAGTCGGGGGTGCAGGCTCACAAATTAAGGCTTTCACAGCAAAAGTAATCGCTTCAAGAAAATACATTTTTCAGAGCCCTGGGTAATCAAGTTTGCTCCTGCAGGTTTCAACTAATCTCAAGAGCCGGTTTTCTTGTTAGCGCTGTCATATGTACAAGTTTGTACAGTATTGTTAGTTTCACTAATGTGAATTAAAACGTTATTCTCTTATTTCATTAAATAGGGGATGTTCGCAATACTACACAATATCGCACGAGGTGTGAATGAAGACTGAATTAGTTTTTATCCCTGTACAGTACCGTTTAATTCACAGTGGATGCCCAGTGGATGTACGGTACTACCGAACACTACTGTATTGTACCGTACATTGTTTCAACGGTAAATGAGTATAGTGTACTGTACTGTAGTAGTGCAGAATGTTTGGACAACTAACACTAGCCGCAAATGGACCTACGGTGCGTGGTGCAACTGGGAATTTCATGAGAGTTGCTGTTTTGCATTACTTACAGTAGTAGTCGAGTCCAAACGCTGTACTTATTTTAATTGATTATTAAAATAGCTTTCTACAGCAAGGAACTTTACAGTACACTGCCTTACCAGCCACGCTGCGGGTTTTGGCAAACATCTCACTTACAGTAAATGAATCCCGCTTTCCCCTTTTAATTACTGGAAAAAGTCATTTAGCAAAGGCTATTAGCTAAAGCGCGACAATTAGTTATTCCCTGCGAAAACCTCGAAGGAAAACGTGCTAACTTTTAAGACTGCGTAACAATGCGCAGCAGATATATGATGAGGCACTCCTCCTCCTTGCTCTTATGCAGAAGTGAGAGGTTAGACGCTTAGAGTCCGAAGCGATGCTAGACAAGATGCGTAAACTGTGTACTAAAGCTGATGCACCTCCAATGAAGTCTTGTGAATCCATTACAAACCTAACGTTTTCTTACAGTAATGTACTACGCTCACGTTTAGACAGTTATGGGATGCCCCATAAACACTGACCTTGCGAAAGTTAGTTACCTTGCCCTTTCTTATTCTATAAGCTTATCCCTATAGATATACTAGAACCATTCTTGACTCACTGTCCACCCTTTTCATTTTCAAGCATTTCGAATACCGCAAGGTCGACCTAGCGTCCAACATTCCAAGTTCCTAATTCCACTATCTATGTCACTTACCATGAAAAACATCATGGCTCTTTGTGAATTGCATCAGCAGGAAAGAACTCGAATCCTTCTGTTTAGAATTTCATAACCGCAAAGCGAGATGCTAAATCAGTGTCCACATCAGCTCCGCCAATCAGCACTGTGCACTGCAATACGCTCCTATCAGCACTGGTGCTGTAGGGGACTTTTACTTGGGGGTTGTATTGATCGGCCAGTTACATCTGCTTTTTACACTTCCCTATTGTTTCGGTGCACAACTGCTCAAAGATTAAAAGAAAAAAATATGTACCTGGTTTATATTATTCAACAATATCCGCCGTTCCCTAAAGATATTCTTTCTTGCCAGTCCAGACGATCACATCCACTTTCTCTCAGCTTAGCGCTCAGAAGAGGGGTGGCTCTAGTGATCTCGAACTTTGAGAAAATCTAAACAGAAATCTAGGATAAATACTTCGAAGACATAGGACTTCAGATGAATTGGAGCTCTAAAGATTGTCTCAAGAACGACTAGGCAGGATTTAGCTCTTTGCAACATGGCCCATCTGCTACAACCAACATAGCAAGGAATTGCAAAACGCGTTGGCCCCAGTTCCCGTCTGTTTCTGCCTATGGTATGCAGTCAAAATGTACAAATTTCTTCCTCAAAGCCGCTAAACCCTGCGGCCTCGTCTCTATTTCCCGCCCCATCGGTCTTAAGCTACTAAATCTGCAGATGCTTTTTGACCCGGCAAATTATGTACAAACCACTATGGAACTGTGAACAAAGCTACGCCGAAAGCATACTAGTTTAGCAGAATCACGAGTATCGAATCTGATTATGCAGTTCAGTATTGTTCAAATGCGCTAGCATGCAGCCAAGGTTCATAGTATGGGTATTGTTCACAGGTAGTATCATCGACAGTATGTCCCTCGACAAAATCCACCGCACTCATCTATATTCCAGAATGCAAGAAAGTTGATCAGGCAGCGACATTTTCCACCAGAAGGTTGTATACCTCATCACATTCCATTACAGCAGTCATACCTGCGATTATCATTTTGGATACACCCATCGACGAAACTGTTGCGCTCAGTGACTTTCCATGGACTTCCACTTCTCACCAAAACCGATCGACAAGGCCGAATAAGAGAGTTTGTGTAACAGCTCCTCTAGGATCAGCACCAATTTTCATTTGGTTTTGACAAACTGGAAAAGTGCACTAATCATCAGCAGTTGGTGTTTTTAATGGCGAACGGTACCGATCTTTGTGAGGACCCTCTCTCGCTTCTCATACCACCTACGGATTACTATCCTTGATCTCACTCGTTATCCGATTAGCATCGGCATCAGTGGTGCGAAGTCAAGTATCTTGGACAACTGTTTAGGTGAGTAATGAGTAAATAACATCTCTTCGCTTACTATAACATGTGAAGGACTAGTAAGCAGCCATTGCTGAGATCTTCCGTTGTTGCTTTTTCAACAACGCGTCACTGTCTAATACGGTCTCCGTGAGGATGAGACTAGGAGCACTGGATATATCCGAAAGGACCTGGGGCTAGTATGTCTTGTATTAAAGATTTACGTCGATCCTGGACGATATGATACTTAGATTGGACGTTAATTACTCAATAAAGATGAATGAGGGGTTATATGAAGCTCATGGAGTCAAGAGAAGGGCATGTAAAGGGAGAGATTGAAAAGCAATGACGTCCTATGAGTTTGAAACATTGGACTGCGTAGTTGATCATGATTCACAGCGTTTCATTTAATTTGGCGGAACTGCATTTTTATAGATTAAAGAGACGTGTCATAGCGTAGTCAGCGTGAGGCTGAAGAACTGCAAGTAAAGCGTGACTACTGGCATTGCAAGAGCGTTAGGTTTGCAAGTGATAGGATCACATGTGGACTGGGAAACCGTTATTTCAGAGATATGGAACAAAATTACCTCAAAGAAAGGGGGTAAATATTGGTGGTCTACTGCGAGTGGTGCGATAGTTGAGAGTCCCATGAACTCTCATTCCCTCAAAGAAACTATTTTTCCCGCTTGTCCCAAACGGAAGCTTCAGACTTGGTATCGTAGTACGAGGCGGTCGTGGTAGCAGTACACTGCAGTGCTGAAAGCACTTAGGTGTTGCTTTCGGTAACGGTTCACATCTAAATCTCCATTGGCACGTAGCAAGTATTGTTGGACTGGCCTTAGAAAATATAATGGAAGCAGAGGGCCTAGCTATAACTCTAAAAAGTTCGATAGCCATATGACAAGGGGTAGTGGAACATCGTTAGGAAATCCATCAAGAGTACCGTAATCTCGATAAAAAGGTTTGCGACGCACGAGATGTGTCATTAGACTGATATTCTGGAATGTAAGCCAGGAATGCAGTATCGCTAGAAAGGTGGAAGATATGCCTACTACGCATGATAACACTTAATCGATGAAATGCACCATCACGCTGAAAAGTATCTGATGCGAAAGCTCATCACTTGCTTTCGTGGAGAATGCATTACAGCACTGTCGGGGTTAGCAATCCAGATGTGATGCGAGTCCATCAACAGATCATGTGCAGTAAATACTTGTAGGGGAGGGAGTGAGGCGGGTCTGTTGCCAATACTTGAGCCCATAAGTGATGCAGCCGATATCATACAGGAATCATACATATTATAATATCATTTTTTTCTACTGCAAAAGTATCATTCATTTTTACAGCGACAGTATCATTCTTTTTCTACAACAACATCATCATTTTGGTCTACAGTGCAAGACGTCAATCAAAACTTGGCTTAAAATGCACTCGAAACCACAAAGCAATAATTTATCGTTCCTTAGTAAGGAGGAATATATATTTTTTTTGGCTGGCTGTCTTCTAAAATAGTTCCAGGAAGACATGCTTTTTTGAAAATAATAGCACTGGTGCCTTAAATAAGGTTGACAGTATTTGTAGTTTACAAGATTTTATAAGAAAGAAGTTTAATGCGTTCAGTATCTACTGGTAATAATGTGAGCCAAGAAGCCAAAATGGGTTATACTGAATGCATTAAACTTCTTGAACTACAGTACTGTACAGTACAGTACGTGTGCTTCGTTTTATTCACTGACAATCCAAGAGTACAGTACAGCACAGTACATATTTTGCAGTAGTTTCAACATATTGTGCAATACAGTACGGTAGCATACAGTATTGTACTGTACAGTACAGTACTGTAAAGTAGAGGGCATTCCTAAGGGTTTTACTGAAGATAATTCTAAAAGTTTTGTAAATTTGACTACCGAAAACGATTCCAAGGAAGAGTACGCACTAGTGTCCGTAGATGCACATAATGCCTTCAATCGGTTCTCCAGACAGCGCATGATAAACTTGCTGCCGACCAAGGTACCATCGCTATGTCGTTTTCTGAACATGGTGTACGCTCGCAACAAGCCTTCGCTAATTCTGCCTGTGGCGTCTGCACAAGACATCCCTAGCCAAGAAGGGATGCAACAAGGGGACCCGGCAAGTATGCTCATGTTCTCCCTTGTAGTGCATCCATTAGCAACAGAAATTGCGGGGCGAACTCAGCTCAGTCTACACAGATGGTATGCCGATGACTGCACCCTCATAGGCACTCATACGGAGCTCGACAAAGCAATCCAGATCCTCAGTGTCAGGGGACCCGATCACGGATTGCATTTGAACCCGGCGAAAACACGTCTCTTCTGGCCGCGCCAGCCTGACAACCGTACATCGCCACTATTGCACCGCTTCCCTACAGATAACTTTTCCACTGAAGGCATCGACCTCCTCGGCGCCTCGATTGGAACGCCCCAATTCATGGAAAACTTTCTCACTGAGAAAATCAGCGGCTGTAAGAACACTTTATCGCTGATCGACGGTATCGGAGACGCTCGTACTCGGTTTCATCTTCACCGAGTATGTGCCTCGGCATGCAAGCTTCAACATGTGATGAAGCTAACGCCGCCGGATGTGTCCACTGCCATTGCAATGAGATTTGATGAAGAACAGTTGGAATTCTACTCGCGCTCCAATAATGTGCCGATGACCGGTGCAGTTCGACAGCAGGTATCCTTACCTCTGCGATATGGCGGCCATGGCTTAACACCTGTTGCGACGCTCAATATCGCAGCGTATGCGGCGAGCATTATTGAAGCCGAGCAACTGCGATGCCCTGACGAGCCCGATCTCGTTAGAACACCGTGAGTATAGGTACGCGGAAGCGGATGGACACCTTCGGGACTTTGTACGACAACTCCAAGCATCCTTTCCGAACGAACAAGGCAGTCTTCCAGAAGCACTGACAGCGGCCAGCCTTGCTGCCAAGCCCGATAATCCACACAACGTTCTACATCGAGCCTGGTGCGAGTCGGCAGCAAAGTCCTTCTGGAAGGATGAAGAATGGGCGAGATTCCCCAACCCCGCAACGCACTCGGAAGAAGATATTCGGCGAAGGATTCGCCGCCAAGCATACATGGGGACGACTGCAGCAGCGTTCCTGACTGCGCATCCGTCTGCGGTCAACCGAACGTACGACGAGATGTGGACAGTAATGCTCCGTCGCCATCTGGGAGTGCCCGTATTTGATGACACTGCTCCGCTGCGGTGCGCGGAGTGCCACAGGCCCATGGACGCTCTAGGAGACCATGCAGCAGACCTATGCAACAAAGGTCTCGGATGGACCAATCGTCACACAGCGGTGGTAAAGGTACTTGGCCGAGAGCTGTTCAAGGCAGCAGGAGTCAGCGCTCAATACGAAGTGAAGTACCTACTTCCTGGACTGAACGCGCGACCCGCGGACATTCTGGTGTACCCAAGGTCTGATGCAACAAACACCCAGTCCCCTCTCCCAGTGGCGTATGACGTGACTGTATCATCCCCGTTCCAAGAGAGCTATAAGTCAATGGCAGCACGAGAAGCGCGAGCTGTTGCAAACGCAGCAGGAAAGCGGAAGAAGAGAGACTTAGCTACGAAAGTGGCAGCGATTCCAGGCGAGGCAATGCCGGGACGATCAAGGCTAGGATGGGATTTTGTACCACTAGCCTTCGACTCGTTAGGAACACCCTCTTTAGAAATATCCAAGGTTATAGAGACATACGCGGCAGCAGTAGCGTCTCGTAGCGGATGCTCGACTGGGGGAGTGAAGACTCGCCTGTATCAGAAGCTTAGCTACTCAATCTGGTCAACATGTGCAGCATCCGTAATTTGTCGCGCACCGCAACACGCAGAGCTTAGTCATCCAATTCCAACTTAATTTGAAGTACTTTGCAACGTTGCACATTTGGACTGTACACCAATGATAAAAGACGAAGTAAACGATTCCGGTAAATTGGTCTCGATGAGGGATTCATTCCTCAATATGCAGTACTGTACAGTACTGTGCAGTATTCCCATCCATCCCCTGCGACGACCGTGGTATTCTGCAGTTATATACACGTGTAAAACTGTGGTTGAATATTGTCGTCGGCCGTTCACAACACCGACTGTCGATAAGATGTTGAACAGAGGTTCAATGCTTTGGAGCGGTGACGCAGGGCATGCCGATGCTTGAACTCGCCTAACGCTCCCAGATTGCGGCCAAGGATTCCAAGGGATCTCGAGCACCCACCATGCCTCACACGCCCACTGGTATCATCGACGCCGCCTCGCGCCGCCTCCGCGGCCCCCGATACCTCCGTTCCTCCTGTCGCTTATTCGGCCGTTTTCCACTCCAGGTCTTCATATCCCTCCCTCCGCCCAACAAGCAACCGCCTGCGGTGCGAATTCTTAAATATCGATTCCGCGGCGTCCTGAGCCGATCTACTTCATACTGTCTTAGGAAAAGCAACGAGTACCCGAGACTCGTTTTTGGGAACGGGCCTCTTACCAAGCCCATCCCTGCTCTTTTGACCATTCCCCTCTGTCAATCCACCACAGAACCCCCAGTAACTTCACAGGTACATCAGCTTTCCTTGCTAAACCCACCTCCGCTTCCTTTCACGTCTCGTCTCCCTTACGGTCCAAACGTTCTGCGCCAGCACCTGTAACTTTCTCTTTTCAATGAAACCGGCCCTCGTCGAAACCGGAAGTGCAATGCAGTCATGGATCCCAAAGGCGGCCATGCTACCATTTGCACTACTGACTGCAGCGTGATCTACTAACCAAACAATGTCTAGAATGCTCTGGCCCGCAACCTCTTCCGCCCCTGGGGCCTGCCGACAACGATCGAGGCACCCCATCCAGTCATTCTTACGTCCCTGCGGCCCGCTGAAATTCTCGTGCAACCACCGGTTCTCCCCACGGCCACCTCTCCAACCCCCCCTTTTGCATCACGTCACGGCCCACAGCCCATACGTGTCGTGCATCCTCTGTCGCCCGGCTTCCAGTCCCAAAGTGGCCGCGAATGTAGCCGATGGGGCCAAGGCAACATCACATGCCCGGCACAACTACTTCGTACAGAACCCATGGCTCGGGTGGACTTTCTTCACGCTGGCATTGGACACAACCAGGGCCCCGTCTGAACACACCAAGACCGTCTTACTGGCGCCCGCTACCCTATAATTGCGGCGTTGTGAGTCCACCCGGGAGCTTTCCTGCATCACCGTCAGTAAACTTTTTTATAATTTACTCATCTGCCAAAACTTCCGTACGTCTGAGGTTGCAGCCGTTATATTTGCTGCTATGCTTCCGAGCCCGGACTCGACATGCTTAAACACTGAATTTAAGGTTGTATTCAAACAAACATACGCTTTTATTAAAGGGTCACTAAACCGAGCTGGGTCACTCAAGCATCAGGTGATGTGAGAGACAAAGCACGGCGAGATACGGCATGAGCCGTCAGCTGTAGAACGAGAGAAGCGAGGGTGGTGTCAGAATTATTGAGTCCCCGTTATTGCACTCACTCGGCCACTAAGGTAACTATGTAATCATCTCGGACACCGAGGCGTCTCTAAATAGAACTATCTTATTCGATATTGACCAATTAAAGTGTCTTGCAACGGTATCGTTCCACCTCATCTCTGGATTTAAATACGCTGCAAACTTGCTGGGGGTTCGCTCGGACCGTCCACACTTCACACCAATGGATCACAAAATCTGTTTTGAATCACACTACTGTATACCGTAGTGTAAATTCCGTCAATGACGGGCATTCCCACAACCGCTGCACTGTAACGGAATCAAACCGTACCACTTCCCTCGGGATATCTAAAGGAATTTTGGAAGAGGGCAAGTTGTTCTCCAAGGTTTCACAGAGGGGACTCGAGTGTCCTTTGTATACTGCGTGAATCCTACAGTGGGGGCTTGCATTAGAATTATGCCTTAGAATACTGTGCCATAGTCTACCAGAGGAGAGAAATGCATATTGACTCTCGATGATTGAGGGTAGGCCCAAATACTGTACAATATCCTGATGAGTGTACTACAGGAGCGCCAAAAAGATAAAATTAGTATCCTGGCTACTCCAGCCAAGTTAAAAACGAGAATTTCACTCCAAAAACAGAGTAGTGGCCGCTAATTTGGCTGCGCGCTTTACATTATAGCTGTAGGTGGATCTGCGCATCATGAGGCTTTCCAATCGCAAAATAGGATTCCCATTTTGCCAGTTTACCTACTGGCCAGCCTTGAGCCGGCTTTTTAGGGAAAATTGAGAGGTACTACTGGTCACCCTGCAGGATATTCCGGGCCACAACTGACAATATCTCTCAAATATTAAATCATCCCACATCCCCCCTCCTTATGCTTGAGTGCAACCCAGGATAATAACGTAACTCAGTAACTTACTTGTCCTTTTCTTTGTACTGTAATAATTTCAACGTGACACACCCCCTCGGAAGGACGACTCATCTCCTCCGAGTGAGATACGCAGCTACCTCTGTTACATTTTGCTCTGCTGCTTCTCATTTTTCTTTTGGCGTTGAAATGTATATCTGCTACTGCTTCTTTTGCTTTTCTTCTGCTGCGACTGCATTTTTCTCGCCCTTTTTAAGCATCTACAGCTCATTAAAAAAATAAATTAAAACAAGGAGGTGACCACTAAGAGGTCCTGTAGCTATCCAAGTACCGCAAGCGAATCATCAGAATCAAAGCGTCTTTATTCATTGGCTTTGTTAGAAAATCCTCCTTGTTGTGATTAGAAAGAATGTGCTTCAGCTTGAATAATGCATCGGGGATCAGTTCTTTAACCTTCTGTACCCTGAATCGATGTGCTTGTTCATGGGCATCACATGATCTACCGGAGTCATTGAAATGACCACCGTACTGTCTGAATTGGTAACATTTGATCAGTAATGGCGAACTGTAGTCCAAGGAGCTTGATAATAAATTTCCCGAAAGATTTTCTTTATCCAGGATACTTCTTCTCCACAAGTTGCGAGCGCAACATATTCGGATTCTTCAGAAGAGTTTGCTATAACTTTTTGCCGCTTCTACTTTCAGTATACAGTCTTTAAGCTTTAAAATCATATCGATGGTGGACTTATCCCGTATGCGCCATAGGCAGGAAATGCGCTTATGCTGGAACCCGCCATTGACAGCTTCTCCCAACACCACGACACAAAAGACAGCTTTACTGGAGTGTACTATTGACCAATCATTTAAAGAAAGGCTGGATACGCGTCTGCTTTTGAGACTCCCTCTTTCGCTTTCGCAACTCATTCTGGATAAACCTCAAGTGCTTGGTAATATCATTGTCTTCAGGGAAAACATATCCGGCAACCAACTTAACGACTGATATAGACTTTGCCTATTCCTTCAGAGAAGGCAGAAAAGAATTGTCATCCTCACAACTCTGAGTAGTGTCCATTGATTGACCCCCCTATAACCCATTATACACTCCCGCAACAAGTTGGGAGACAATATCCGTTTCGGATACAACCTCGAATACATCATCCTCTTCAGACGGATTTAAAAACTCCGATATGGCAATTCGGTTGTTCTCAGGCACCATGGCGGCAGTAGCAGACTCAATGGAGACACTATCGCAATTGTTAACCAAACCGCTTACATCCATTGCATCCACCGAGCTTTCACTCAACAGTACTGTGTGGTTGCAACAATTTGCTATTGTTGATGCGGGGACACTATTCCATATAGTCTTCAACCACCTCATTGAGGTCAATTGGTCCAGTTTGTACATATTTTTAGGCTCGATGTCGATTAAAAATCCAATAACCGTTCCATTTGCAACTTACGAAACCCCACCTTCACAGCTGCAATAATTCCAGCATCACAAGGCTGTAGTCTAGAAGTGGTATTTGAAGGTAAAAATACAACATGCACAAAAGTCAGGTGGGGCAGTGTGCCAATCGTCCCATGTGCGGAGCAGTTATCAACAAGTAACAAAACCCTTCGTTTCACATTACACTCAATAAATTTGTTGAAGCGCTGCAGCCACCCAAAAAACAAGTCCGAAGTCATCCATGCCTTTTTGTTGAAATGGTAGTCAAATCCAAACTCCTCCCCAGATTTCTTGTTGAAACATCGCGGTTGTTTTGCATATCCGATAATCATAATCGGGTACTTCATGGATCCATCTGCGTTGCAACAAGCAAAGCATGTCATTCTGGTCTTTTCCTTCTTCCGCCCAGGCAGCTGCTTTCCAGATATCGTCTTATCGCGAGGCATGTTGTAGAAAAAGCCGAATTCATCTGCGTTCCAAATATCAGCAGTTTCATAGAGCGAGAGCAATTCCCTTAACGATTTCATTCCAGCACCAACCACAGCATCCTCCGCATCACCCGCCTCCCCTACAGTACAGCGGCACTTTAGATTCCATCTTGCTTGGAATCTCGACAGCCATCCGGTTCCATATTTAAAATTAAATTGTTTCTCCACAGGCAAAGTAGTGTTTGCTAGGTCCTGAAGCTTTTGAGCCTTTGTTCGAATCATAATTCTAGAGATACAAACACGCTGATTGTACTGGTCACAAACCCATCCAAATAGTGCTTTCCCAAGCACATGGTTAGCCCCTGTTCGATCGCGTTTATGCACTCCGACCCTTTTTGTCACCCGTTTGTTTGAAAAGTCTTTCAATATTCTGGAGATCGTAGACTGTTTCGGGGTTTTAGTCATCGAAAATTGTTTCTGTGCCCATGTTGCTAGCGATTTTTGGTCTGTGCTCTCTCCATCGGCAGCGCGACGAATGTATTCTTCGTAGATATGATGGCGTTGCTGTTCAAATAGCATAATTGAAGTTTGGTGGGAGTCAGGTAAAGGGGTGGACCTGGTGGTGTCGTGTGGGGGGGATGCCAATTCGTATTTTGTTGGGATCTCGCACAGTGATACACGCAATGCGTATATCACTGTATTTACCTCCAACTGCTGTTAACAACTGCGCTGTAGTTTACCTTTCTTTGAACGGCCAAGGCGTGCCGATATGGTAGGGTGGTGAAGCCGCACAGGATTTAACGTTTTGTTTCACCTTTTGTAACGGGAAGTAGGGGTGCTGCAGTGCATCCACATGATAGGGGGGATACTGCAATGTGCATCCACATGCATGGCATGGCCCGCATATTTTAATAAAAAAATATTGTCGTGCCTTTGTTGATATGCGTTCATATGCGGGAATTGATGCATGTTTCATATATAGCCCAATTTCGCCAATTTGAGTGTTGGTGGATCGATTCTGCATGCGCGGTACGCGGGAAATGCGTTTAAGCGGTATGATTTTAACTGGGAAAGACTGTACTGGTGAAACATTGATGTATATCATGAACACAGCAGTTGATGGCCTGGCATTCACACATACCTCCCGTTAGCATCAACAGAAGCACCATTAGAATCTGCTGTGATACAGTAAGAACTACTTTAGTGCAGTCAAAAGTGAGCGGTCCAGTTTAGATAACGAAGGGGTCGTTTTACTAGCTCCATATGACGCTCAGTCGGGGCGTGGACTTGAAGAGCCTATACAGACATGGGGAATGACAATTTACGTCGATCAAGAACAGCTGAATAGAGTAATCTGCCGATAATGCCTCCACAAGCGTGATGGTCATTCCAGGTTAGTGTAGAATCCCCATTTTCTTCTGGAAAAGCAGTTTGACAGCCTTTTTAATTGAAGTCAAGACAATATTTTTTTGGTCCATTACAAATGCCCACAGAAGTGCTTTTGTATAGCGCTATTGGTCGATCCGAATTAGTAGTGGAGAGCGTGATTTTATATCCGATCAAGGATTTCAGTTGACAGAAGAATATATCGTCGACGGTAGATGACAACAAATCTTGTAGGTTCTGAAAGAGGGCATGGAAATTCGAAGCAGAGGCCATATCATCGACCACAACTGCTCATATTATGTAATCTGGGTTAATACGAAGAAAAAACAGTCTGTTGTCGAAGTCAGAAGGTTTTTACCCAATCAAAGAATTTTTCGTCGAGAAATGAATAGTAAATATGCCCTGCTTGTTTGGTGGCATAGATAGACTTCTCCAGTTTGCATATATGCCCAGGCCCAGATAGCCGACAGGAAGATTTAGGTGGCTGTTACATCTATATTGGTACATCCATTTTTTTCGTGCAGGTAAGCATTGGAAATATTGAGTCCTTCCAGGATGAGATTGTTTCACGCAACTATAGAGAAGAGAAGACGTATAATCCATGAAATGCGACTGGAGCGAAATGGTTTCAGGGTTGAAGTCCTCGTTTGCCCATTGAAGATCCTCTCTCAGAGTACATCATGCTTTTTTCCATATTCTGTTTCCCTGTGGTGTCCAGAGGCTTAGCTTTGAAGGTCCATTTGAATGGTAATGGCATTATACCAGGGGTTTGGGGTATGTAAGACCGCGTATTTATCTTCATAAGTGCATTTTACTCTTTGTATGTTTCCTCGGACCTTTGAGGGATGTTTCAGCCTTCTACAAGTGTCAAGGGTTCATACGCCGTCTTCGGGATTTCCCTTCCGCCAGGGTAAGCCAATTATAGGGTCCATTGATGCGCGGAAATCATAAGTTTGATTGGGGTTTATTGTCCTGAATCCATGTAGTCTCCGTTGGCGATCCAAATCTCGTATTGCCGTGCAAGACCATCTAGCAAGGAAGAAATTCTTAGGAGCCCTTTTTTCGAGATTTTAGTGAAGTCTGCCCTCCTTATGACTTTAAAAAACTCGGATTCTATGATGTTAACCCTTATCAGCCTCGTGTCTGACTCCATTCCAACAAAGAGTCCGGGTTCGGAATGAGGTTTCAGATTTTTTTTCCTTGCTCAGCGTGAGGTAGGTAAATAAATGCGAGCCCTGGTTGACCGAAAATCAGCAGTGACGGAAAGTCTATCTCTATGCTAGGATCTCAAAGCTAGATCGGAATATTGTCATTGACCCTTGAAGCTGTAAGCCTGTTACGTAGCCAGTTTGCATGCTTTAAAGCCTCGATCTATAGGTTATGTGGGAGATCAATGTCGTATAGTGAGACTTTTGCCCTTGTCCAATGCCCTTGGATGAGATGTTCAGTAGTAATATTGCTCTCAGGTGCTCGTTGAGGATAGGGACTGAATTAAATTTCTGATGAATTTAGGAAATTCATCATCCCTTTGTTCATGTGTTACAAAGCTCGATCAAAGATAGTTCTCCGCAATTTGTAGTTCGAGGGCTAAAAGTGAGTTTTGACGATAGATTTGTAAATACGAACAATTGCAGGGAGCTCAGATATGCTTTTGATCATCACAGCGTCGGATTTTGCAGTGTACGGTTCGAGGAAGTGAACTGCATACTTATTTTCTCCAATAGAGTTTTTGAACGGACCATATTCATCCATAGGACCCTTGCTTAGTGGATGCAGTATCCTGCTCATCGTTGGTTTGATGGGGGCTTTTCCAGCTTTTCCGGTCAGACATGGAACAATTCGATGTTGAAGAGTTGCGAAAGATCGAAGGACGGTACATTAGAACGCTGGCGATATAGATGCATGCAGCGGTCTTTCGAGAAGTGTCCAGTCTTCCGGTGAAATTTCATGACCTAATTTTCGGGGAATTTCTTCCTGGCTTTGATATATTGCTTCGAGTAATTGCCTAACTGTAACGGGTAGAGTAAATCAAGACATTTGATAACCCAGGCAACGTCGTCGATGCCCAAGGAGCCGTATATAGAGAAAAAGCCTCCATAGCGTTGGAACATGCGCTCTGAGAATATCACGTTGAGGTGTTTCGTGAGCAACATAACAGCCAGAATATTTGTTTCGAAGTGAAGAGCATGGTAGGCTTCGATATATCTCCCAAAGTTCAGTGGTAAGCACACTAGGCCCTTACTGAGAAGGTGTGCAGTTACGGCTCCTGCCTGTACAGTTTATTTGGCAATTGGGCGGTAGGACTTAAATGAGGATAAACTATGGAAGAAATGATGTGTTGCAACAGAGCCCATGAGCATAATCTCGGTTTTATGTCCTCCTATTTTTGCCACCTAACTTTGAAACTTGCATTTTGCCATGTTTGCGCGGCACCGAGGCTCTCCATCGAGGCTCGACTGTTGAAGGAACTCGGTCAGATTCTGGGGAGAGGTAAAGCTATCTGTATTATTGCGAGCCAAGGAGGTGTTTGCCGAAGACAAAGGTGGACGACTTGGAAGTTCTAGGGACCCTCAGTGTTCGTGGTTACTTTGTGAAATCCGTACTCGGTGAAATTGTGAATAGTGAAGCTGTTCTCTATACCCACTGGTGGGTTTAAAAATGCGCCCATTTCGCCCATACCGGAGGAATTTCTGACACATTTCAATTGAATGGCCCGGTTTGCCACAGTAAAAGCCGTTCGCTGGTGTTCTCATTTGCCAAGTGCGGCGTCCACCGAGATCTTGTAAACGAAAATGTCCGCTTCTGGCATCTGAGGAACTCCTTTCACGTCCCTTAACGTATCCTCGTGTGCCGCAGGCCATGTTGGCTTGGATGAACTGTTGCATTCGAGGAGCACAGTGAGGTTTGTTTGGGTTCAACCTTTCAGAGATTTCCGCTTGAAAAGCATTCAAGACATCCTGAAAGGACGCGTTGGTGATCGTGGAGACCACGGAGAGAGCTACAAAGGAAGGAGGGAGAAACCTAATGAGTTTTTAAGTATTCTCTCGATCTGATAATTCCTCGTCATATGTTGCGAGTCCTTCACCGATGCTGTTGAAATCAGAGATGTGTCTTTGCCAGTCTCTCTCTCGTCTAACACAAGGGTGTACAAACTTTTCCGGATATTTTGAATGGATTGCTCATTGGAGGCTATATAGATGCGCTTCAGCTAATTACAGAGATCCAAGGCGGTTTCGGTGTCATCATCGGTCTGGGCTACGGTGATGAAACTTTTCGCTTTAGCAAAGCAATTTAAACATTAGTTCCTCGCGACTGCGGAATTCGTTACTGGTTCCCCGAGCATTCCGATCATGGTGTTATCATCAAGTCTCAGCGTGGATCTGATCCCTGTCATCCAAACAATGTAATCGGAGGGTCTCTCGAGAGGTTTAATACGAAACAGGCCTCGGAAGTCTCGGGAGGGATCCATTCTGATGCACTTGAAGTTAAGTAAACAGTGATTCGACGATCTAGGAAGCAGGGCTTGGGCTATACTTGTATCCTTACGGCAATGATGATAGGCTCTGCCTTTCTAAGGCAACTTGTTACTACTGTTCTATACAATTTAATTTATTTCTCCTTTTTGTTTTTTTGTTTGATTACTTTTACCTTTTCTCTTTCTCTGTCTTTTTCTTTTTTTCGTTTTTCTTTGTTTTGTTTTTTTTCTTTTGTCGCAATCTAGGGGGTACCGGAACCCTGACCTACGGGGAAGCTCTCCGGGTGAGTCACGTTTTCTTGAGTTGACCAATTATTCCGTGCGCGAACACAGGTAGAGAGCAGCGAACCATCACTAACGTGAAGGATCGCTTAGATTTCGGACTCGCGGCCCCTGGTTAGATACTCCAAGTGTGATGCGAATTTCAGCCATCAATACCTACCTCCACGCAATGGATAGGCATGGGCAAATGATCTCTACAAGAGTTTCCCCCGAAAGATTACTAAGTCAGAAAATTTTCCTCTTTTAATGTCCGTCTGGCCTCTTACATGAAGTTGTTCAGTGCTTCTAAGCTTTTGTTCCATACAACACCTTGTTACATCCCCCGTTCGCTCTCCACCAGATGTTTTGATCAACACCATTATCTGCCGAGCAAGCTCGACCGGTGGGGAATGTACGTAAACGGGTTCAAATTATGTCGAGTTCCCTCCGTTGCTTAGGGCAGTTTAAAAGTCTAGGGTACTCCTAGTTTTAGTCAGTCGATTTGCGTTGAAAATATTCCCCTCGGACGCCTCCTGCGCTTGAGAGGTTTAAGATACCCATTCAAGCGTCTACCCACAAATTGTATTTCAGCCCTTTACGCGGCTCTATTCTAACCTCATCCGGGACGGGGGAGGTTTTAAGTACAGAAGAATCTTATTTAGAGTCTGTCGATCGTAGTTTGTAGTCCGGGAACTCTTATTTTAAGTCTGTTGACTTTAAAAGAAAATGTGATAAATTTGTGCATTGAGGTCAGTGAGAGGTGGGCGAGGATTGTGACAGGTGGTGGGTTTTGAGTGATAGAGGACTTAAGGGAAGGCTGACTCGGTTCGATGCCATCATGAAGGAAATTTGGAAAAGGGCAAGTTTTTGTTCTCTCGAGTCCCGCAGAGGGGACTCGAATGTCCTTTATATACTGCGGAAATCCTACAGTAGGGGATTGAATTAGAATACTGCAGTATACCAGTGGAGAGAAATGCATCTTGACTCTCGATGAATGAGTGTAGACTCAAATACAGTATCCTGATGATTAAGTGCAACAAAGGATAATAATTTAATCTAGGATATGGTTTGTCCTTTCGCTTTGTACTGTAATAATTTCTGTGACAATATCGGCCAAATGCGCGACTGTAACGTACCTGTCGGGTGGAGAGTTTTCACTTACTTCTCGAGAGATACTGTATTCAAAGTTTAGGTAAATTTCCTTCCAGATGACATTTTTATTGTGCGCGTGATGTGCAGTGCAGTACTGTACAGTAAGTAACTCATACTGTAAGCTGCGGCCGAGGAAAAAGGAAGGGTAGGTTAAGCGTGGCCGATCGGGACAATAAAAGGAAAAACAAGCATTACATAGTGCTGCATCAAGGCTCGACAAAAATAACGGAAACCAACTCTCCTCACCTCTGCTTTGATGCATCAACTTCCTCGGACATCACCCGCTTCCTTTTTGAGTTTGAAAACGTGATGATGCTAGGCAAAATATTTCGAGGAGACCTTCCAGACACTATATTATCTGAAATGGGCTTCCTTTAACTTCTATTTAGGGCCATTTGCACGCTATTGGTACTTGAAGGTGAAAGCCAAGGGTAATTAATTCGCCAAGGAGAAGAAACTTGCCAAATTCATGAAGAAAGTAGATTCAAAGGAATAGATTCAAGTTATTATGACTGCAATATTGTATTCTGGAGACAAATAAGGGTCTCTGGAAAAGACCGAACATCTTAAAAGAGAGTGGGACTCAACAACGTGGCTTTATTCTGTCCTTTTCGCAAAGCGGTGAAGTAACACCTGAATTTGGCACAGTTACTTATGTTTCGGACCCCTAAGGACCAAAAATCACTCAAAACGGCGATAGTAGATTTTCAGGTTGATCAGAAGTCTTTCTTCCACAATTAAGACGAGGAGCCTATGTCAACAGTCACAACTAAGAGAATTTTTCAGTGATCTAATGCGCGTCCCCACAAGTCTGAAGTGCTCGACGATAAAGTAGATGCTTTTGCTGCAGAGGTTGTGGAGCTACCGTTATTTGTGAAAAATAAATTCAAGCGACCCGGGAAAGCAATTGAAATCGATAAGGACTTCATCTGTACCTATGGTGGAAAGAATGGATAAGAAGCAACTCAATTCCCGCATAACTGGCATAGGAATGCTTACGATAAATGCGGAAGGGGATGCCAAATTTTGCCGACGGTCGGGTTGGAGTCGCAGGAAGAAAATGGAGATCTGGGAATTGATTTAATTAAAGCTTAAGGAAAAGCGGAAGAAGAACCGGTTTCCTTTTTCTAGGAGTCTCGAGGAGGCGATGCCGTTGAGAGGAATGATGAAGGCAACAAAATACTGAAACAGAGGAGAGATAACATAATGGACATAGATGACCTTTTGAACTAGGCCCTGATTGCTCCCCTGCATTTCTATTCCACAGCGCCTATTAAAGGGAAGAAAAGTATCCATAAAAGAAGAAAGATTTGCCCGGCTTGGACATCAAGTTAGGAAGTAAAACAAGGTCTTGGGGCTTGCCTCGGCCTGTTAATTTATAAATTTCGGGAGTAGTCTTCGAGGGGACGCGGACGAGGCTAGAATGCAACTCAAAGGTTTGGTTGCAAAGAAATTCTCGGTAACTTAGGCCTCCATGGCTAACGCTTTGAAGGCACCTCGCCGGTTGAATTTCATCGCAGTGAAGGGGTAGACGACTAAGACGCACGATATTTTAGACGAGTGTGCCGTTCCGAATCTCATGTCTTGAGATTTTTGTAATAAAATGGAATAGACCCGACGGGAACTGATCGTCAAGTCACCGTCGCCGATGGGACGATTGCTCAAGTATTGGGTTGCATGGGAGAGCTCCTGGTGCCCTTTAGATCGTTGGTCGTAAATTTATACGTCTTGGTGCTAGACGAAGACCCGTTCGATGCAGTGATCGGTAGCAAGAACCTGGCATACAAGGTCTGCAGAAGAGCCTTCACAATGATATACAACAAGTTACCGTGGTGGTTTGGAAGAAGAAAGTTTTAGCGCTAACCGGAGAGCCCACCGTTATCTACGGAGCGCACAAGGATAGTGAGGACTTCATATCCCCACGGGAGTCAGAAAGGGAGGTTGCCAGGAAAGATGGACAGGCGGAGCGGGCAGCTCTAAATGCCCCGAAAATTATACATGTGGAAGAGAGGAACCAAAGGACGCTGATTAGGGCACTTATGGAGACGAAAGTGATGGCTTG
The DNA here is from genome assembly GCA_002205965.3 of Kappaphycus alvarezii. Classification (NCBI taxonomy): domain Eukaryota; phylum Rhodophyta; class Florideophyceae; order Gigartinales; family Solieriaceae; genus Kappaphycus; species Kappaphycus alvarezii. Next base: position 41,666 of record NADL03000530.1, on the reverse strand, counting down.
GGACATACATGACCTCTAGCCATAAAATTTTGGGAATTTGCACTCCCTACAGCTTATACCAAACACTATGATACATTCAGTGTGCCGTATGCATATCAAAAACAAACAATTCGTTAAAAAATAAATGAAAGAGCTGTTGGAAGGAAGGATATCACGCCCTCGATTTCGGTCTGGTCGTTCCCAGTGGTGATGGATACTAAGAGGGATGGCAGTACTTGTTTTTGTGTTAACTTTCGTAAGTTCGACATGGTAATGACGCCAGAAAATTGACCATTACCCAAGATAGGAGAGCTTTTCAATGAGCCTTTCGGAAGCAAAATTCTTCAGGACTCTGGATTTACATCGGTTACTGGCATGTAAGGATTGCCGAAACCTGAAAGAAAAAGACAACTTTGGTCTTCAGGTATGGGTCTTGCAAGTTCTGAGTGATGCCTTTCGAGTTAACGAGCGCTCCCGCGACGTTCAATCAGGTGATGGACGAGGTTACTCACGATTTTTCATTCGCTACGATGTATTTGGATGACCTCATGATCCACTCTAAGACAGTAAATGAGCACTAAGGCCATTTTTAGAAGGTGTTGAAGAGGATACAGGAGGCGAGATTAAAGCTTAAAGCTTAAAGTGCAGTATTGATCAGTCGGAAGTCAAACTGCTTAGTCACTTCGTCAATGGGCGCGGGTAAAGGGTGATGTGGCTAAAATTGAGGATGTTTTCGAAGCCCTTGTACCGGTTGGTTTGACTAAGCTGAGCTTTCTCAGCTAGCAGGTCTCATGGATATTTTATTAGGAATTTCGCTGATAGCTCCGCGGTACTTCACGCAGCAAGTTCCTTTAAGAAGGCTTTTGAATGAGCTCCGGAGATGAAGGAGGCTATCGAGAACGTGAAGGAGAAACTTTAAACGCACAAATAACTCGCTTTTCAAGACTTCGGTGCCCTTTTTTGCTGTAAAGACTGAAGTTCCTTCCCTGAAACACGGTGAAGTCCTTTCGCAGAAAAAGGAGGACAGGAAAGTGCATGCTATCCAGTTTTCCTCCCGTGAGATGACGGATGAAGAGCGCCTTTATTCTGCAAAGGTGCTGGAGGAACTCTCTATGGTGTGCGCTCTCAAAATTTTCCAGGTGCAGCTACTGTCCGATAGGCCGTTTGTAGTGTATACAGGAGCCCTCCAGACCGCTTTTAAAAGAAGCAAGTACATGAAAGGTTAGCAAAGATGAATGATTTCATGGCTGTACACGATTTAGAGGTCAATTAACTTTCCAGTATTGTGAACGGAGCGGCCGACTACCTCTCTCGCAAGCGTGCCGGACACTCATAAATAAGCGGGCGGGAAATACTACTGAAAGATTGGTGGACCTTGCTTGCTCGGTCGGTCCTAAGTTAGCGAGACTAGATCCATATTTATTGGATGTCTCAAGGTCCTCGTCTGGAGAAAAAATTCAAGATATGGACCCAAAGAAGAAGGTTTCAATCAGAAGGAATGCGCATAAGTTAATACTCTGGAATGAAACTTTGTTCCGAATGGAGAAGGATAGATTGCGCAGGTTACTGTCGCTTGGACATCGTGCTGACATATTAGAAACTTTCACGATGACACAGGATATTGATATGTCAAATCGACAAGTAAGTATCCCAGAGGTCTCTTCTAGTGGCCAGGAGTGATGTTACGGACTACGTGGGGATCTACGTAGTCTGTACAGTCACTCATCACTTAAGCCTTAGAAATCCTGTTACAGGGCTCTTCGAAATCTTTTTTATCTATTTGGCAGTTGCATTAAAGTCATCAAAGACAAGAGGAAAGTTAGCGATAACAGAAGTGGAACATAAGGGTTGGTCGATAGCCTGGGCTGCGGAGAATTAAACTTCCGATTCCTTCATAAAATTTGTCGAGAAGGAAGTATTACTGCCTTTTGGACCATCGAGGACTATTATATCCGACAGCGCAACAGCCGTTACGGCTACTGCGGTTAAGAAATTCATGTACACGCACGACATGGACTGCAGATCGGTTTTACCCAGCGAACCAATGGCCAAAGGGAAGGTCAGGAGAATGCTTGAAACAGTCAAGTACCACATCAAGAGATCCGTTGTGCAGAATGGAAGCGACTGAATTGAGGAGTTTTCAAGAGTTTTTTAATGTTACCCGCGGCGCCGTCGCAGCGATTTAGCCTCATAGTTTAAGTTGACGCACTTTATCAACCAGAGGATGTCGGTAAGAGAAGCTGTGGCATTTATGAGCAAAGTGCTCCCGACGCAACGCATTTTCGAGATCCGGAGGGAGTCTGGGCTGCATGCGGCATTAGAAAGATCGACCGTCCCACGCTGAAAAAAGGTAAATGTTAAATGCTTTAAGTTCGGCGACGAAGTTCTAGCTGCTAATGGAACGGCACTTGGGAATAGAAAAAAGGGCGGCATTTACTCGTTCTTCTCCGACCCATGCGTCGTAATCAAGAAACTCAATCAATATTACGATCTCCTTCCTTCTACCCGAAGGTTACCTGTAAGCCTAGTAAGGAGAGAATGCTTGTCAAGTACAGAAGGGCACCCTAAAATTTACTCAAATTATGGAACAAGAGAAACTAAGAAAGCCCATTACTATTAAGAGAACAAGATATGAAAAAAGGTATGAAAAGCGGGGAATAAATATAAATAGGAAGGAGGTAAACGGCACCCCATTCATTATTGAAGCGGGCTACGTGGTACTGGACCGCAATGTAGACAAGTCAGCTGGGAATAAGATGATGATGATCGACCTTCAGCTCCATGTGTCTTATTCAATTCCATTTGGTACTATATATCCATTTATTTGGGGAGGAAGATTCGATGAGGAACCAAAAAGGTTAGTTACGCGCCTCACCTCTAGCATGGAGTACAACTCATAATTGATTCCCACGCTGTATTTAAGGGACTCACTAGAGATCCGCAGGACGCATTCCTCGATCGGATCTATCAATCGTCCGGGCAACGCGTTTATTGCAACTAAATGAGTATTTCCGTTGGAACCGATTGGGGTCAGGAATTAGAACCCAGTACTAAAGTTTAGAAGTGTTTGAGTGAGGGATTTAGAGGAAATGAATTTTGAAGAACGAGATTCTGAGGATTCAAATGCTTCTGAGCATCCAGAATACTTCGGATGGGACTAGCAAGAAAGGGTTCTTTTCGAGTTTCATTGTTGGTCTGATGGAAGAATACTACACAATGTTGCAATTTGGCGAACTCCCCATGTTCTTCCAGAAGGTTTGCAAGGGAAAATCGTATGCAGTCGTCCATTTTTTCCGTGAATTTAACCTTTTTAGGAAGAAAGAAACAGTAACGAGTGGAACCAGGGCGAGGCTTGCGAGAGCGCGTGTATATTCAGGATAGCTTGCGATCTGTATTTTACTCGCACTAACTATGAATTTAGTCGATGTCTTCGATCCGGTCCGCCCCACCCAAAGTTAATCGACTGTACCCGGTGGCTAACTCCTCTTGGTCTGTGAATCCGTTGAACGCCATGGTACGCAGGAGGACCATTTAATCTTCGCCGCTATTTTCGTCGGCGGTTCAGAGTCAGAAAACGAAGGGTAGGAAAGTAAGGCTTCTAAGGACTCGGTCAGCCCTGAAATATAGGCTTCTTCCTTTGCGAACTGGCGTCCCACGTACTGGCGAACGAAAGATAAGATGTGCCGACCGAAAAGGACCTCCAGACCTTCGACTGCTACTAAGCTCGAGTAGCGGGCCCCAGTAGCGTATGAAGAATAGAAGAGGGGTCAGCATGGGCAATGGACGGCCTTCTCGATGCCGATGTGGCCACGTAGTCGCATGTACTTGGGACAGGTGATGGCGCAGGATCTTAGAATCGGAACAAGAGCTGCCTTCTTTGCGATTAATTTCCGTAGATGTCACCTCTAATACTGATGCTAACCTTCTGTTTCGTGGGGACCATTTATTTGGCGGTGTGAAATCATAGGAACAGAGAGGAGAATCTGGTGAAAGGCAAGCCAATGGGGAAAATGGGCACGGTTAGGGCGATTATCGTGGACAGGAATTAAAACGAAGGGATAAACAGGGGGGTCGAGCGGCACGACCCTGCTTTCGCAAGTCCTATGATGTCACCAAGACTGTTTTGATTCCGCCAACGACCACACTGGCCGTTCAGCAGAACCTTGGCGTAAGCCACGGATTTGGTCCTGCAACAGCCAAGAAAACCAATAATAAAACTATACAGAAAGGTGCGGGCGCGAGCAAGGGGAGCAAGTGGTGCACTCGATAAATGCAAGTAGGTGATGTACTTGGGAGGCGATTGGGTGGTGAACTAAGGCTGGGTAGGCGTAGTATTGAGCTATACAGGTGGAAAGCTTGAGGGCCAGGCAGGCTTAGTGATAAAGTGGGCATACGACTCACCTGAGGGCCGCGAAGGAAGACTTGGTGGTGAGGCGATTACATGGAATGCCTAAGGGCCGTGCAGGTGGCGTGGTTGTGAAGTGAAGGGAAGTTATGGCGTTAAGCTGGGCAGGTGGAGTTGCGGTAAGGCGGTCAGGTGAACAGGCGGCGTATGAGTTCAAATGGTATCCACTCGGGGTCCACCTTGGGTGCCGGGCGTGTTGGGTGGTTAATTGTCACGTGATACTGGGGAAGCACTGTACTAAAAGTTTCGGGAAGTATCTCCCCGGGTGCTTTGTGATCTTGTGCGTGCTTTACACTGCAGTACCCTAAATTAAAGTACAAAAGTCTACGGTAACGAGCGGTCGAAGAAAAAAAAGGTAGGTTAAGCGTAGCCGATCAAGGCATTAAGGGGTAAATAAAGGATTTCAATACACATAGTTTTTATGAGACAAGCTTATTAACTACTCCGATTTAGTGCATTGAATATTCGGGCAGCGTTGGATTAAAAAGGAGTCGAAAAATTACGAAAGTCAAGAATAAATTTCTGCTGTCATGTCATCCACAATTCTCTACCCAAACTATTTCCAATTCAACTCTTTGATTTTTCGCAGTCTGATCTTTTACAAAGACTGCACCGTTTGTTTTCAGTAAATCCTTGCAATCAACCTCTCTACTTAACCTTGTCAATTCTTTAATGAAATATAAACCAGATTAACGAAATCAATCTAGTATTTAAGTACTTTGCAGCTGCTGAAGAGGCTGTTCTCTCTCACCAAGCTAGATATTCAATTCTGTGTGAGCAACCCACTGAAACACTTCAGTTGAAAAAAGAACTGCGTTGTATTTGTATTTTATATTTTCCCGATTGCTTTGTGCCCTCGGGTACATACCTCCATATTTTGAGCGTTTACTCCATGGCTGATTCAACTGCAATTTTAAAATAGCTGAATAATATTAAGTGTCACATGTTTCACCTCTTGAAAAGGCCAACTTTGTGGAGGCCACGTTTACATATTGGTACCGTACCTGTGAAGCGTTCGCACAACGCCTACCTCCAAAACGCTCCCAATTAGCAGCCCTCTGAACTCCCGCAATCAACACTACCACTTTCATCCCTGAGCATAATCAAATTTGATAATTTATATGACATGGTGTAGTAGATGTGTGAACCAGTTACCTCGAACCACGATTGTTAGAATGTATTTCCGAGGAAACAGCGTTATATATGCGAAAAAAATATCTCCTATTAATTAATGCAAGTAAACTAGAAATTACTGTGACCATGCAGAAAATGCCTGTAGTAGGGGATATTATTAGTCCAATTGGAAAAAGAAGTAAAAGATTCGTCAAATTACACATAAATAAATGAGCCGTATTACTCCTTAAATAGCCCTGCAACACCGCCTTCTTAGACATTCCGCGAATACGAACTTCTATTGTGCACCTGCGACGCCCTGTGTATTTCACCTGGACACGAAAACAGTTAACGGTGCCTCTCTGCATTTCATACAGCTTTTTCAAGATGCTCTGCATCTGAACCACACAAGAGGGTACCACTCAGTATGTATATTGGTGAGAGCGAGCGTTGAATAAAAAACATTATCGTAGAACTCTCCGATCAACGATAATTACCATCAACAATTGACCACCAGGCGCACTGATTCTCGAAATAAGTGTACAAGATCAAGCGATCTGATAATTTTTCCTTATTATTTTTCTTCTCAGTTAATATAATCACAACGCGCGGATGCTTTTTATCCCGGCGTAAAGCTCCCACCTATTCCTCCGTTCCACAATATCTATTATCCGAAAGAACCACGAGAACTGTCAGAGTGCTTCTCAGTGCCATTAGAACCACCGAAAAATATTTTTCCCCTCTACGTTTCCATTCAATCGGATGCCAATTGACAACATCCTGCAGTATTTCAACGTCAGACACAGACTCGCCGAAATGCCTTCTCGCACTGATAGAAAAACCATAAGGTAAAACCTAGATTTCTATCTTCAGATAATTCAGTTTATGCTTACCGAGGAACTGATTTTTGGCTTCTTTACAGCTCCCAGAGGGACGAAGTTTCTGCTGAAATATGCAGGGAAAGCGTGCCTGCGCATATTTTATATACGAAATAACTTTTTTTCGCCGAATGTTTTTCATTGTATAGTCGAACTTGTCAGAAACAAAGAAATTGTTGGGTCCACAGTCAGTCATAGATTATCGTAGTTCTATTTTTTCTCTGTTCCCTTCACATAAATTAACGTGCAGATTGATAATATTTTCATGACATCTTATTCTGTGTTAAGCTGATAGTTCAAGTGCCGGCATATTTTAAAGAATATTCCTGATTTGTGGGAGAATTTAACACATTTTCGCCTAGGCTTCTAGCGATATTAATCATGAGAGGTATTGCCACATAAACAAGGTGCGGTTATGATGAAAGTGTTATCTACACAGTTCCAACTAAAGATAAAGAAATTGAGTGTATTGAACGCTAGTTTAAGAGTTTATGAGAAAAATTGGATAGATAGAAATTTAGGTCATTTACAGTTATTAGCTAAGCAAAAAAAAATTTTAAACCAGAAGATTGCGTAAATCTCTCCTGAAATGTTTCTTAATGGAATTTTCTGAACCATTCCGATAAGGAAGAGCAAGACGTGAAAAACTACGAAACGTAACGGAGATACTGCAGATAGTGTTTACTAAATCATCTTTACTTGAAGTCAACATATATGAAGGCTCAATGAAAAAAGTTATTTAATTCCATTCGGTGAAGTTGGGTTGTGGTGTTATGGTATTGCAAAATTTTTGTAATATATCGGAGATAGAGCAAAGTTTTTTGGAGAAGTATAAAATATTTGTTGTAGAATACTTCCAATAGAACAAGAATAGTAGTTTAATAGCTCCAAACTAATTATAATTCTATTATTTTCAGAGTTGAAATTAATTCTTTTTGCACAAAATAAGAAACTGAATCACACGTACAGGGAGAATTTTCTATAATGTGTTTTTATTTGTATGTAAGTACTGAATCCAAAAAAAATTCTCCATGTTTTAAATCTTTATATTACAATGTTGAATACTTTACGTAACTCCATTGAATCTCTTTGGTGAGGGATTTTTTGTTATGAACTCAAGAACAGAGCTATGTTTTTATTTTTGAATAGTTGGCGTTTGTGAGGGAACACTGATCGCCCTGTAAAATTCTCCAAGGACGTACTGAAGAAACAATATTCCGTTATATTCATCTTTATAGTTGATAGAGACCATTGAAGCTGTTTGGTCTTCTACACAATTGCGTCAAAATAAATTTATGCTTTAGGTTGTTTTTTATTTAATTTTTACAACTGAAAATTTACAGACAATAGAAGCATAAGTACATTTTGCAAAATTATGTCATGAATAATGAAAAAATTTTCCTGATTTCATGTTTAGCCGAGTTGAAAGAATGAAATTATACGTGCATACTTGTTCTGTTTAATACCACTTCTAAACTTTAACTATTACATGTAATTTGTTTTGCATTTAAAGAAAAAATTAGCTAATCTTTTCTAAACATTTATGGGATGAATCGCGAGCTAATGCCTTGAAATCCAATTTACCAAATTTTATTTTGTGATGTTATTGTTGAACAGCATTTTGTAAACAAAAGTGAACTTTTTAAAACTATTTTTAACTTTTTTACTATTATACTTGTTAGTTGATTGTCTACTATTTCCTTAATCACAAAAGTGAATTTACAGTAAATCATAATCATTCAGCTTTAGACCACATTTTACCGAAAAGATTGGTATTATCGTGATAGAATCCATACAACAAGGTTAAATACTCATGACTCAAACCCAAATGCTCCTTTATTACTCTAATTTCTCCAATCAAAAGCTAAATGGAATGTTAAAATGTTTCAAATGTTCTTTATATTCGAAAAAGAGAAGCTATCCTTCAAATAATGTTCGTGTCTCTGTATATTTCTAGAGCATAAAAAGATCTTTCTATCAAAACTTGTCCAGAATAGACATCTGTTTGCTTCAGCTCCATTATAAAAGTTATACTTTCGAGTCAAAATGAGTTCAGTATTTTTAAAGTTTTTTCAGAAACTTTAAGCAGAGAAGGTATGGAATTATCTGGTCAACGTTAAAATGTAGCCCCTACTAGAGTGCTTTATCTGTTGTAAAATCCCATAAAGCTGTGTCACATCGAGATTTCAAAATAATAAGAGATTCAAGAAAATCTAAATGTTTCTGCAGCTAAGGCAAATATTAATTTTCCGATATTAAAGTCTCCGGAAAGTAATTATTGGTTTCCTAAAGGAAACTAAATCTCAAAAAATTCAGTAATATTTCTCAAGAGTCTCGACTGAAACTTAAACTTGAATGAAATGACATTCTTTCTGAGTACTGAAAGGAAATTTCTTCAAAGCAAAATCACGTATCTTCCTTCTTTGAACGCTATTTAGAAGTGTATTCGAATTTTTATCATTTCAAAAGTTCATTTTATCTTTAGCTTGAACCATAAATCGTAGAACCAGAGATGATTGAAAGGTCAAAAATTATTTTAAATTTATTGAAGCGGTCATATGAGACAAGAATCAATTCGTACATATATGTGTCTAGTCTAGAGATGCAAATATTCTTTGATAAATTTAATCGTAAAGAAAGGGTTTAATGAACCAGTTTAAATTGACCGCTTTTACATTCAGAAAGATTCCAGAATTTATTGAATAATCACTTGTAAGTAGAGAATATCAAACACATGAAGTATTCATACAGAGCTTTAGCTTTCAAAAATAGTTCTATACCTCAAAATAAACATAATTGTAGTTTATTTCATTCAATATTTCCTAAATCAATGTCGAAACCACCATAATTTACAATTATTGAAATAAAGTGCGTCCTAATAAACATGAATCCTGGTTGGCTACTATTTTGAATTTTCGCCGGGAAAATCAAAAGACTTTGTCGCTGAGAGGCGTTACAGAGAATATCAGATAAATCGATACTGCTGTTCTTGCCATGTAAGGATAACATGTTGACACGTCATATCCGAGGCTAAAGAGTATGCGCGGAATGCTTTCAAGTGTGTTGTAATTCTGACACTATCTGAAGTCCTGTATGGCACGAATGATTTTTAACTGTTATATGTCTATAAAGCTTCCCGTTATCCAATAAATGATGGAGAGATTTGAAAATTCGTGCTTGTTCAAGCGACGTCATTTTCACTTTAAAGATCATATTTTATATATTTAAATTTGAATATTTAATTAAATGCAATTTCGCTACAATATTGATTGAAATTATCTCCGTAAAATTTTTCTCACGAAGTTTCGCAAAATTAAATTATCTAACACTAGGGTGGTACTTCTCACGAAGGAAATCCTTTTTGGACAAAACTTCAATTGAAACTATTCTGTAAGAACTATCACAGTACATATTGCACTGATTTATCTTTTAATCTATTACAAAATGTTAATGATATTAGAATACATTTACATCAACCCGAGTATCCCAGATTCTCTAAAGTTTTGCACATCAACAATAAACATTAGGTGCGCAAGGGAAACATTGTTTTTCTTAGAAGTCTTTTTCGAACTTTTTGACAAGATTAGATGAGTGCAATTTATAGGGACTGAATTTTATATAATTTTCTCGCAAAAAACTAACTTGAAGATATTTAAATTAAATCAATATAGCTAAAGCTAAATGAAATCCCAAGACAAAAAGTCAAGGTAAATATTTGAACAACTCTTTCCTGACATAATAATGTAACTGGATGAACAGTTCACTGTTATGGATGGTAACACAAATCTAAAGTGTACTCTAATCAATAAATATTTGAAAAGCAGAAACTTTTATATATGGCTGCAGTAAAAGAGAAATAGGTTTTCTATGCGATAAGTGCAGCTTTTTCTGCCGTATATGCTCCAAATGGCAGTCGTAGCGTAACGATCGAGTTCACATTTCGAGAAGCTATCTAAAAGTTTTTATTTATACATCTCTCATCATATAGTGCTTACAATAGGCGATAATTTGAAAAACAGGCTTCAAACTCTATATAAATAATGTCTATTGGGTACGCTGACATAATAATGTACTTTTTGCACCCTTGCAACCCTTTGTTGCTGGAGCTGAAATTTAACACGCGAACAAGAGCGAACATGAGGTTTGAAAAAAAGTTTTTAGTACCAGCACTTTTCCACAAACGACCATATCCTTCAAATATTAAAATTAAAGTAGCCCAAATTCCCCACCCCTTTTCAGGGATAGTTCAGTGTTGGAAATATGACATGACATGATTATTAATCTAGAAATAGTTCATTTTATCATATATAATACATTAATTAATAGTCAAGTTCACTCTCTTGCGGCTGAATTGAATTTCTGCATTGTGAGAATAAAATAGGTTAATTATTCTTAAAAAATCTGTCCTCGCTTTCCTGCGCAACTAAGTAATTTTTTATTTCATCCGATTAGCTAAATATTTCATAATTTACATTTGAAAGTATGTCGTGAGGGAATTATTTAATGCTTATCGAAACCTGCAATACTTCACTGGTATTTGACCGCAAATGGATGAATACAGTAAAAAATATTGAATGAACTATTCATATCTTAGCACAGAGCGTTCTTTGATGTCGTTTCTTTTCCTTTTCATTACAGAGTAGTCATTTTTTATCTGCACTTTATTAAATAGAGGATCACAACTTTAGCCTTGATCTCACCTAAATTATTGATACGTTTCCATTCCTGATTTCCATATGACATGAAGTGGATTCCTATTTTTCAAAAATTTCTGTAAAATTAGAATTGAACTACACAATTGTAGAAAAACTGACTACGTCTAGCTAGATAGATAGGTACACTTCATTGTAATGTACATTTTTGCATTATATTTTACTCCGTATGGTACTTTTCGGTTGTTAAATTCAATTCTTTGTTATAGAAAAACACTTCAACAAATCTGCCGTTTCGTTCAAGCTTAGTACGCGTAGCGAATTAAATTTTTCTATTATTTGGGATGGATGTGTTGGCTAACTTGATATTACTCTCTATTACATTACTGATACTACAATATATGAGGAAATCATCAGCGATATTTCAACATCGTATAGTTCTTTCCCGTTTATAGTTTTCTATGCAAACAAAAATATGCACATATTTTTCGTTTTATGGGGCCAAGATAAGATTAGTACCCCGAATTCGACCTTAATTTTTTTATTTCTACCTAATTCCATAAATAAGTCGTAAATAAGTAAAACCCCTAAAACCCCTAAAACCAACAATCTCGTAAGGGAGACATTTTGAGGTTACATCACTCCAAACAATGGACCTTAATATTTTGCCCCATATTTCTTTTTCCAAATAATATTTATACTTGTAAAGTTACTTAGGGTTGTGCTATCCTGATAATTTTACAAGTTTTTTCAAAGTGTTTTATTTTCAATTTAGAAATATGGGTGTAGTTACAGCTCGGCTTCGGAGGACGGCGAACCGAGGGAGTTTGGAGGTATGCTTTGTGTACAACAGAGGGCAGCAAAGGTCTTTACCTCTTCTCAGAAGATGTGAGGAGTGGAGTAAGGTAATTTTTATTTCCCGAACATATCTATTGCGTGTTCGGAAACATTTTTGTGGATCAGTTTGTAATCAAACCAAAACAAATGTTAATAAAAGTTTAATCAACTTTAATGCTTTTAAGTAAGTTTGAAAACGTTTATGTATAACCCAAGGTTCGAAATTTTCCTTTACATATATTTGTTCTTTGATATTCCTTTTGGATCTTTTTGAATTTAAATACAATAAAGCTTTATATACTTAATCTTCGATAGCAATATTGATTCTTTTCTATAGATTTCTCGTTATAAATATAGTAAATGTTAGAGTGCCCCCTTTGATGAACTGCCATACCAGGACAAGAGTATTTCAGAGACACTTCTTACAATGGACACTACAGATGAAATAAGAGAACCACAAGGGAGTCTTTTTAATCAGAGCTTGAAGTCTTTCCTAACTTCTGCTTGCTGAATTTCATTCAGAAAACCATTCAAGGTGCTGCGAAGTCCTATTTTTGAACCATGTAAGGTCTTTCGGGGTCATCAATAATTAAATATATATAGCTGGGGTTCGCTTTAGATAACTGAGAACAAATTTCAAAACTGGAGATCGCCCTGGTCCTTCTTTATTACTGCTATTTTCTCAGTTTGGAGATTTATGGATGTAAATTAAATTTGCGAGTAAATACAACTTAATTATCTCAAAAAGAAAGCCAGTTTAAATATAAACAAGTAAAGACTTGTACCAGCTGGAACTAATAACTTATTAGCAAATGCATAAAGTTTTATTGGGAGGCCTGAGAAAACTGGGTTCATCTATCATTAAGTTTTAATGAGTGGTTCTGTTCCCAATACGTATAGTAGTTACTACTTGTCATGGGAAAATTTTCGTCGCTAAAGCCAGAACCTCCTAAGTCCTCCTTGATATCAATATCACCATCAAACGACACAAATAGATAAACAATAAATGCTACTATTAATTGAACCCTTTGGCCTCATCTAAGGTTCGTTTAAAATATTTTTCCATCATTTATCTTCAAATAAACTATTATTTTGAAATCAGCCAAATCATTTCTACTGATCCAAATTTCGAACAGAATTGATTTTCATTCTATTAAGCTTAAGATAAAACCAACAGTCAAACACCATAATTGCCCCTCTATTCATGTGTTGTAATTAAATGACATTGTTTCAGGATATCATAGACAGAAAATCCTACGCATGAAATATCGTGCTTGGAAAGCCTATCACGAGTTTCTGGGGCAACATCCGACTTAAATAGTGAATTTTATCTTCATATTAAAAGTGAGTCCCTAATATTCCGAACTTGCTAAAGAATACCACTGTGTTCTTAAAGAATAACACACTTTCATAGAAATGTTTTTCAGGGAACTGATTGATTTAACCAATGTTTAATTTTTTATATCTTCAACAAAAGATATCTTTAACGACAGTAAAATAAGCAACACATCTAGTTATTAATATTTGATTATACTCTGTAGTTCGGAAGACCAAAATTTGTCGTATTCTAAACTCGTAGCTTCAACTTCTAAGTTGTAGATCTATATTATAAGCGTTCCCTTGTCAAGACAAAGGTGGTGGTATGAGAGGAACATTTTTAAACAGTAAATAGCATTAAATTCTTCCAATAATTTAAACTTAAATAAAAAAAAATAATTACTTATATAATCATGTAGAAGAACATATTTTAACCTTGCGATCATTCATTAATAAACCATTTTTCCTTTAATGTTTTTCTTTTCAGAATTTAGCGGTATTTCTCAGTCTAATTTGTCTGGATGAAACTATATTCATGTTATTTCTCTCTTGTCGGCCCTTTTAACGCTGCGTATATTACTATTGTATACATAAATACAAAACCATTTTTCACCTTCTAAAGAGTGCTAGGTAATAAATTGCTGAAGTTCTGCTGTTGTTCTATAATCTATGTATATATAAACTTCTCGATGTAATTTTTTTTGTCTAAATGGTAACCACGGTAAATATCTAAGTTAATATTTTTAAGATTTACTCCTCAAAACAAAACATAAAATCATACTTCGTAGTCATTAAAGTTCTACTTTTTTATATGTTTCAAGTTCAGATATTCTTAGATTTGAATCAAATGCCCAGACTTATAGTCGACTTGTTGTGCAGCTGATTCAACTCGAGTTTCGTAAATAAATAGCCCTACTACGCAGGCCAAAAGAAAAAATCCGATATCTTCAATCTAGATTCGCTGCAGTTTTATTCGCCCCATTTTTCGTAAATAAAATTTCAAATTTAAAAACTTATTTGATACCATTTTGTTGAAAATGGCTTATTTCAGAGAAAAAATTCACGGATTCTAGTCCTTTAACTTTTCATTGGTTATTTTATTCTTTTCCGCTTTCCTGAAAACAGTTTCTAGAATTTACTTCATCCCCGAGAAAACTTTTCTTCGTTGCGTTCCAACAGCTCTTCAAAATTTTCCTTTCCAAGTAAAGTAATTTCATATATTTTTAAGGCGCTTTGACATTAATTTTGTACAAGCTAAAAGCTGAAATAGTGAAAAGTACATATAATAACTTCTATTGTAGCACAGAAAACTAATCTATCTAGAAATGTTATTCATTATATAATGCTTTCTTTAATGATTCATAAATTTTTTCTTCATGATTTAAAAGCATTCTGCAGATCTTTAGTTCTGGTTTTTTATCAACTTTCTTTCTCCACATAATCCATCTTGGTTCATAAATGCTCGATAAATAATTGAATCACCCCGTAGGGAAATATAATCTATTTTTGGACCGGAAGAGGATTGTTGTTTCTTTATTTTACCTTGGAAAATTTTTTTCATCGAATACCCGCTAATCTTTAAATTTTCTGCTGTAAAGTCACTGATAACGTCTGTGTGATTGAGATAATTTTTAACCAAAATCGAGATTATTTTCTATGATGTAACATCTCTTTAATTTCTCAAAAATTTAAAGGACCTTTCGAATCTTTCAACGTTTCCTATATCCGCTAAATATTTCATGAAATTCATTTTCATCCACAACTTTTTCAAGTTACTTCGGATACTCAGTATGAATATTGTTTTCTATCGATTAAATAAATCTTTTAGAGTGCCCCTCGGCAAAAATTTCCCCCATGAGCTTGTCGATTCTTTTTTTATTTGTTTCAATGGCTCATAAAGTTAATAGAGCGCAAGGCATAGATTCGATTCTATGATGATTTACTTTTTTTTAGTCCGTCATCCAAAAAACAAGCTCTTCATTGTCTTCATTTTGAAACCTCAACAGAAAAACTTCCATTCATTTTGTCCGGACACCTTATGAGACATATGATATTTTCAAGGAATGCTTGCCTTAAATATTTAATTCTTACGGAAATATTATATATTTAAAGTTTCTAGAATGAGACGTGTACACTTATTTCCATCGTATCACATCTATCTCAAATAAGTTCAACTTCATTTCTCGAAATTCGGAAACTTTTCTTCTAAAAACATGTTTCATCGCACACAATTTGGAATAACGCCTACAAATTTCTTACAATTTTTTACTTATGCAACTGATTGATTTCCATTATAGTCAAAAAATCGAACTTCTAGATAGACTCTCTGTCAGACATACGTATAAGAGGTAGTTTTGGACATAAATTGACGTGCGAAAACAAGAGCGGAAATATATCATATCTTAAATAAGGCTTAATCGCTGAGTTTCACTTATGAGTTGAAGACTAGAAGCATACGCTTTTTAATTTATTTGTTTCGGCGTAATCAATTCTAGATGGGCTAAATCCCTTGGAATATTTACGTATTTTGTACTCACATAGTTCCAAAACACTCGTGCAGTACAATCTTAACTTTCAAAGCTAAGGTGTATGAGCCCATGTATTTGCGCTAAGTTTGTAATGCTATTAAAAGACCTTGGATCACCGGATAGTATCTTCCGCAAACTTAATTGTATATACTATTCAATCCACCGTCGTCGAAAAAATTTATGAAGCCCTTAGGACGAATTTGATATCACCATCTAGTCATTACCGGCTATGTCTAAATTAAATTAAATGAGACCTTCTGCAATGAGAACGCAGAAGTGGCGTTTTACCTTGATGTTATAAATGTAAGATGAGATCTGGGAGGGAAATTAGCAAACAGTGCGAAAAAGAAGACACTCAGGGATCAAGCAGTAGTTTTAAGCATTGAAATTATCTATAAGGGCTCCACGTTTTTCGAGAAAGCTTTTTTCCAGAAAATCAGTCAACTGGAGCTCTTTTGAGTTCCTCAAATAGTATTGCATGTATTTTTCTAGGGATTTACTGTGGTTTTTCATCTTTGCAGTCCTGAAATCCGTACATGTGATCATTAAATTCTCTATCATCCCTTTCACAATAGAAAGAAGTACTGAGACGGAAGTGACGATACATATCCATGAAAATTTTATTTTTATGTGTGAAATTACATCCATATCTGTATAGTATAAGTTTCAACGTTAATAATGGCATTATCTGCTTCTCTAAAGTTATTAAGAGTTTTTAAAGGCTGTTATGGGAGATGATCTTCGAAAAGAACTTATTTCTTGAACGACTATAAAATAATGAAGCATTTTACGTCATTCATCTGGTTAATACAAATATTTTCCACTTAAAACTGATTACCTTTGGACGATTACAATCCCAGATAAAGTATTGATCAGCCCCATAGAGTATCACAGGTCGCAGATGGAAAGGAAACATCGCTATCATTTTCCCTAATATGCTAATTTATATTATTAATGCAGGAATTGCTCAGGCCAAACAGCTTCAATTTTCCAGTGTCGCTATTTCGACATAAAACCAACTTACTTTTCTTATAGCGTACAAATTCCTACATAGATTTTCTTCTGGTATAATCGTGCGTATTACACTTTTACAATGCTGCCGTTGCATACTTCTAACCAGAAATACGTAGAAAGTAGTATAATAGATACCTGCAGCCAGCCTTCTATAGTAATCAACTCTTCTTTGTACTATTCACGACCTGCAGGTTTTCGACGAAAACTAGGGACCTTGCTCCAGGTACACTGTAAACAGATCATCCGCAAATTATTTGCGTCTACTTCTACTATTCCAACTGCCTTAAACCAGATTTATATATCTTCTTACATTAATTAGTCGCGTTATGTCTCTTATTTCCATTGGGTTAAGAATTTTTCATGCATACACTTGATAATTTTAAAACGCTTTCATCACAACCGTACCGTAAATTCGTTGTCAAATATAATGCCTCTAGATGCACGAAAAGTAGAGATCGGTCCATATCCCAGAAATTTCCCTCCACTTAGGCCCCGTTTCACTAATTATACCGCTAAACTAGTCCCCAGCATCCTTTTAAAACATTTTCTTGTGATAAATACTGTGACTATTTCTCAACCTTATAAAGTATAGAAGCAAGCGTAAGCAAATAATACCATAATTTGTAAAATGGCGAGCGTCACTTAGCCATGGAAAACAGTTCATAATGAGACCGAAAAATCGTAGTATAATTCCGTTGCTGAGTACAGGACAAGGCTACTACCTTAAATCGAAAGGTACGATGCACAATTTATGTCCTCTTTTCGGTTTAACCCAAAGCGCAGTTTGTTTTTGGATAGACTATAGCTTGGAGTTCCAAAGAAGTGGAGCAGGCAAAAAAATAGAGCCTAGTTTGTGATATGTTGGCCTAAATTTGATTAAATGAAGAACTCAGCAGCTGTAGAAGGGACTAATTTCATTAATAGATAATTCCTGAAGGTATTTTTTGCAGTAGCGAATGCAAAATTCACGGGTTCGAACCTAAAAATCCCCTTTTGAAGCATTTTCCCACTCTGTGTCGGTTTCTAACTTATTCGTCTTTAAATGTTTTAGGGGACTTACACAAGCACCAGTCAAATATCCTGGGAGCTTTCTTGATACGAAAGTAGCCATCATCTCGGAGTTGTACTTTCCAGGCTCCCGAATGAGATTTCACTGCCTGTTTTGGCAATTCTTGGAGACAGTGCTCTTGTAAATAATATAATTATCACAGACAGAATGATAGTTCATGGCAAAAAGTCTAAAGAAATTTCTGATATTCCAAATTCAGCTGCCCTCGCCGCAAAGGATCTGATATTGCTCCGAGAGAACGGTAAAGCTCGAAGGGTGGGATACGCGCTACCAAAGCACCTTTTCCTATAATTCAAATGTCTCTCCCAGCAGACTGAAAGAAAGTTTTATGTATATTGACAATATTTTGCAATTATTTCAAATAAAACCCGATATTTTTCATTGACCCAAATAAATACTACATTTGCAAGAAAACAATAGCATCACTCCGAAACAAAAATTTCGTTCAATACTAAAGAAGGGAGTTTAATGCTCTCAGTGTCTACTGGGAACTGCGCAAGTCCTAACTATACAGCTAAGATCTAACTGGATGTACCTAAACGCCTTCATCTTTCTGTTTTGCGAAAAACTCACAATCATCTCTAGTTGTATTAAAATTTCGTTTGTTTGTTTCAAACTTTCTTCTTCTTCTTTCACAATGATACGTGTTATATCTCTCTCGATGGAAGAGACCCCTGTTAGGCTGGAAACGATTTGGAGATGTCGTCCATGTGCTTCGTCATCAGGACGGACTCTCCGCGATATCAGAGACTACTCCTTGGGATCTCTTCGTATGTGTACTTTCGGCGGATGTACTAGCCCTCCGTTTTTATGGCGCGTTCCGATTTCTTCCTTCTCCTCAGTTCCTCACCTCCCGCATTCGGACAGACTGTTTGAAACCTCATCATTCTTATCCTTCCCATCACTGCCCGGAACACCTGCCGCACGTTTTTTAGTTATTCTCCCGATTTACTCATCTCAAAGCATGTGGACATGACGGGTAGCCAGTTTTCTTTTTGTTATTCTGAAGTTGGTCAAATTTTTTCCAAATATGCTTGGTCTCGTAGGGGTCTCGCTTTTTCCGTCGCCAAATCTTTGAAAAATTGAGCTACGATAGGTGCCCCAGCGCGTGTCACTCTCCTCCTTTCCTTTCCTCTGATTTCCCTTTGGCTTTAGCCGGTTCCAAATGTAACGGGCTGTTCTCATTTTCTGCAGAGGACCAATTAATGGTCGTCACCGTTGAAGCCTGCGACTTTGGAACGGGAATTTGCGGATATTTGTGGTGTTTTGTGTAAAATTCGGGATCATTTGATTGGGGGTGAGTTCGACTTGATGAGCTCAAGTGAGAGTGATAATCATGATTAGGGACGTTTTTGTTACAGAGAGCGTTAGGAGGGGTTCAGGAGGGGAGAATGGCTCGGAAAATGTGATTTTTGAATCATGAAGATGTTGCGCAATAGCATGCCTTGTACAATGACAAGCTTACGAAAAGGAATATTTGGGATTTTTCAGATAGCCAACAAATATTTAGCTGGATGGCGATTTTTTAATTTCCGTATAAACCCACTGAAAAAATTTACGTCTTGACATATTTGATAGCATGTATTTATTAGATAAATAAAGTGTTAGATACTTGCGAGATTAAGTCTTGGCGTTTTTTCCACATATGATTGTGAGAGTAAATATTTTCAGGACTAATTTCGTCCTATTTACTGGATCAAAGACCTTGAACGGGATTAATTCCGTTTTTTGGTTCCCCCATGCTTACCTTGTACTAATTACTTCATGCGCTTTTTAAAATAGGTTAGCATATTTTTCAATTATTGAAACACCCCATTTTTCCCCTATATCAAAATTATCAAACTTGAAAAATCAAAATATAATCCTAAAAATGTTTGTAAGATGTTCCTTAGATTTCACATAAATAAAATACAACACCCGTCCTAAATGAAAAAAAGCAGTACCTTTCAAAGAAAAATACCTTTGGATTTCAAAAAATCGTTCCAATGGCGAAGTGTATACTCTGATAGCAGACGAGAAGTGAATTGAGTAAAAAATTATTTCAAACCTATTTTCCAAATTTTGGACACTAGGATTGGAAAAGTAAGTATCGAAAAGAGTATAATTGCAGGTTATAGCACCAACATACAACTTACTCCATCTTCCCTGTTGTTAGATACAATCTGTTACAGTTTTAAATATAACCTAAACTATTCGAATGATTCTTGCGACCAAATGAACTACTCTTTTCACTAGTAACAATATTAATTTCAATTTGTAGCACTGCTATCATCTTTAATGCAAATAGTGAGAGCTTATTAACTTATTGAGGCTAATTAATCCAATATCTCGATTTTAGTTCCCGTATATCCTCTTGATATATCCAATAAAAACTTCAATAGAATTAAAATAGTTCCAAACGTCTGCAAATATTCTCAAAAAATTCTTTCAAATATATCTGATCTTCTCTATCTCTCAAATAAGGAATGCATAATTTTTTCAAATATTTCTCTTTTCACCATCACTCTCTGTGTTTTCATACAGCTAAATAGGATTTAAACACGCTACGATTCCATTAGAAAAAGGCTTTTGCTACTTCCTGTTAATTAAACAGCATTTTCTGCATTTCAATGTATCGGTAAAGAATCTACTGTAACGAAATTCTGACAAAGCTATATTCTAACAGTAGTAATTCTCCTGTTCCGTCACTTTTGAATTTCATGTTAGTTGTCCCCCTGAAAACTGGCCAAAGTTTTATCTGAAATGCAAACAAAATTAACGTTTTTGGACAAATTGAAGCAAAGTCAACAATTGAGTTACAGTTCTTGATAAATTAGTTCTTGTATGAATCTGTCATCGAGTAGGAGTCATTAGTAATAGTAAGGTAAATTTTTCCTCAGTTAGTTTACTTTAGAACTATTTCACATAGAACTATTTCACACCGACTAAGTGGCCTCGATCTGCTGCATAAATTTGTGCGAAAAATATTTGATTGTGAAAAGCATTTATTGTGAAATTTTCATTTGCGCAAAATAAATATACTGGAAATAAAATCTTTTAAGTATTTTTTGTACTGTGAAAGTTCCATATAATCATTCATATCGTCCCTTGCTTTTCTCCAAGTCCATTTTTATCGAAAATTGTGAAATATGCCATTTCTTGAATTATATCACTTGTTTCTGAACTTTATGGTGCCTTTTTTGAAGTTATTCTGAGTATAAAATCAGTATCTCCAAAAAACTTCCCTCAGTTCAATTATTCATATTTCCAAATCTTTTGTCGAATAAAAATATGATAATGAACTAGATATTGATGAAATGTTAGAAAGCATGAAGTCTTCAGCAATATATACTATTTATTCCAGTCCTCTTTTGTTGCTCTTAATTTCTATCGTGCCATTATATTTCATTTCTAATCTCATAAACAGGATGCCATACTATTATAGCATGGGATTAAAAATCATTTATTTGAGTGAAATTTACTCGCACATTAGGATAGGTTAGTTCCACGGCGACAGTTTCACTTAGTACCCACAATGCGTCTCTCTTTTCCTCATAATCATCGATGAAGTCAGTACTTTCTAAAAATATTCAAATTTTTAGGTTTTTATATCTTTGTGGGAGTACAATACTTCATTGTCTGAGAGATTCACTTTTCCTGTCATACTGTATCTTATATATTTAAAGAGCAATTTTAAGTAATTAGTTGCTCTAGAAATAAAAAGTACCTAGTAAGCCATTCTTACTATATTATAGTAATCTGATCCGTATTCAGTAGCAAAGATTTTGCTCGTCTGTATTGTGAGCATCGCTGCCATTCCCCACTTATTTCATATAAAAGAAAAGGATGTTGAAATAAATTCCGACTTCTTTTGATCATTATGTTAAGTGATTTATTTAATCAATTCATACATGGGTACAGTTATGGCCGTAGATGAACGATTTATTACTACAACAGGAAACCAAATTGCTACAAAATTAATTAATATTAATTGATTTTTTAAAAAATAGAGACTTTTTCTAGCTTAATAGTACTGAAAAGAGGGAACTTTTAATGATTAAAAGTACTTAGACGGCTATTTCTGTCATTTTGACTAAAATAGGAAAATTTAAGGTACTTGAAATCTCAAGCACATGTTACAAATTATTTGAAGTAATACCGTTGTCTAATTAGTTACTATGCCCTTGTAAGGTAAATATTTTAAAACATTTTAGAACAATTTATCCCATCATCTCTTGATCAGATTTTAATTCGCATACTGAACACCGAGCATATACAGAAATTTTGCAAGACAGCTTTCCGCTTAAAAATTGTCAAGCGATTCTGTCACTTTTAACGGGACAAATATCTTTAATGATAGCTCAAAATCATTCATAATTTTTGCATCTTATATAAAAACTCTAAAACATTCTTTATCCGCCTATTTTGAGGATTAAAACACTTATTTGCAGGCCTAGAGAATGCATGTAAATATAAGACCTTTAGCGAAAATACTCATTTTTCTCAATATGACCAGCGAGGGTACAAGAGAAGTAGTGTTAAACACAAAATAGCAGTGCACCAGCGTGACATCCAGGTATGACCTATTGTAAAAAGTTAATAAAAGAAAAATTAGTTTATGCGATAGTTCTATTCTATTCAGAAAATGATTTAGTAAAGTGCAAAGAGTACAGCCAAATTGTATAAATTCGTGTATTTCTGTAAAGACCCTATCTTTAGGTACAGACCAGTACGAATACAGTAGTACTCCGGGTCAAGATGTAGTAAACAGTAAAGTGAACTAAAATTAGGCAACAAAGGGCCGCAAACGGCCATTATGAAAAGTAAACGATCAAGGTTGGGGTCGATAGGCATTTGCATGACCTGGAAACAGGATTTTTGCTTGATTTGGAAGGGAGAAAATGCTCCCGTCAAACCTCGGGAACACCGCGGGGAAAACCTTCGCACTCTTCTTCGAAAATTATGTAACTAAAAGATTCGTTACTGTAAGTCCCTTCAAAATTAAAAGAAATACAAAAAGCAAATATCCCCACAATGATAAAAAATGTAAACCGAAACTCCATGCACCCCAAATCTCTCGTTGCCATAGTTAAAACAACCAAAATGAAACTTTGCCTATGAAAGAGAAAATCTATACGACCATAGGCAAAAATAGGGATATAAGCAGCAAAATGGAAGGAATTTCTTCAGCGGCAAGAATTTTACGCCTTACGGCAGAAAAAAGAGCATAACAGTATGAAAGAATGCACCAGCTGTTACAATGCTCAGAAGGGACCGAGGCAGAGTAGGATAATGAGGAGTCGGATTGCCCAGTTATGGACGGTTTTGTGGATTCTGGAGGATCTGGGGCAGTTATGGAAATGACTAACTTCTCTATTTTGGAATTTGATGGCTTATGGAGAATTATAGCGCAACCAGTCCGTCCTCAGTATGAAGGATGTCGAGGTCGAAAATCTGGATCAAAACCGAAGGATGTCCTCTTCATGGTTATTTCAATACTCAAGCATTGTGGAAAATGGGGTTTCAATGGACGAAGTTTCGGGATAAAAGGGCCCACATTTGAGCGCATGTTTATTAGATTTTTCAATAAGATATGTCTGCTCCTGTTGAAAAAAGTAGTAAAGAATTATGAAAGCTCGTTTACAATGTCTCCATTGGCTAAAGAATGAACTACACTGAAGAACTGAAAGTTTGCGCTCTATGACACTGATGTGACTTTCCACAGCACGAATTGCATGAGCGGAAATCATGGCGAAGCAAAAGAATACTTCAAAAATAATCACAAGCTCTACGGTTACAAGACTGAGGTTTCTATCCTTCCCAATGGCTTAGTCGTTAGGTGCTACCCCCATTGTGCTGGCTCAGTCGCTGAAATTACAATTTTTAATGAAACTCTTACTTTCCATGGATATTCGACCTCCAAGACGTGAGAAGAGCTTCAGTAAATTCCAGATGTGGGCTAGCTGGCAGTAAAATACCCCAATCACTGGGTTATCGATATAAATAATGGATACTAGGGCCTCGAGCATAGCTGGGGTATTTCATCCAAAGAAGAAGCCCATCCGTGGTATATTATCGTCTGAAGAGATTCAGGTGAATAATGACATCAGTTCGGACCGTATCACTGTCGAAAAATTCTTTGGGCGTTTATATTCGCTGTGGGCTGTGATGGCTAACCGCTGGAGATGTGACAAAAAGTTTTCTAGATTTTATGGAAAAAAATTGAGGGAGGTGGGCTTGAAGAAAATATAAAAACGCAGGCTAGCCCAGCAGCGATACCGGCGAAGCGCAGGGCAAGTGTGTTGGCTGAGTGTACAAAGCTATAGCTTTTCTCCGACGCAAAATTTCACTGGTAAGAAGTATTGCTTTTTGACAACAAGGTACATGACTTATGCAAGTAATTCAGATCTAACTTGCTATAGAATACAAGTTTCAAACATCAAGATATATATAGATCTAAAGTTTAAATAAAAGAGCAAAAAACACCTGATGCCTAAGGAACAAGTAAAAATTTTGATTAGACTGCTGCTCAAATTCTTAAGTCATGTGTAATAAGTTTTAGTCATCTAAATTTTCGATCAACCTTCTTAAAAATTCGTATATCAAACTTACCCAAAAAGTTTGCGAACTTTATCATTTAATTTCCTTTTTATTTCTGGTCGCGGAAAGTAAAATAAGTATATTTAGGAGAAAAGATCGCTTCCGATTAAAGCATGTTCCCTTTGTAGTCCGATTTATTCTTTGTTCCGCTTGTATCATTATTACATGAAAATTTCCTCGGCAGGCCCTAAGTATCTTCAGAACTAGAGATTCTCGAAAGAACGGCCAGACTTTCAAGCATTCCTTTACTGTTGGAATTTATATCACAGAGAAAAGTAGGGGGCAGAAAGAAGATACCACGATCTCCATCGAATTTATACGATCCTTAGCATTACCGAAGTCATTTTCAATCCATAGATACTGGCTTCACTGAGGATAAGCATCTCAATTTACCTACAAGTGAGTGTACCTGACGCCTTGATTGACAATATTTTTTTGTAGATAAAGTTTGACTGCCTGATTAAAGGACCAAAAAGCCATCACAGTCTGGGTAACGAATGGCATAGAAGTTAATCATTGAAATTAGTAAGTTCATTTGAGAGTTAAAGAACTTATTGGGTAAAATAAAGGCCTCATCAAACATTTACAGTACATTTCTCAATTCTTTAATTCCTAATAACCTATATAATTTCCGTGAGTGGAAAGGTACAGTTTCATGCTTTCATGATCCATGTTGATCATTATCGGATTTTTTTGATGGAAGTAGAGATAAAATGTAGTCGAGAGGGCGTATAGGTAGACATTTCTGTCATGTTCCATAGTTAAATCAGATTGGCACCCAAATTGGATGATATGAGGCCCATACATTGATACAAACCATGACAATTTCAGGATCGTGAATGTAGTGGAAGATCAATATTGTCGGTAAAGTTCGAACTGGGACAGCAAAAGACAGCCCAGAATATAACGGCTACTGAAAACGGAAAGAAAGAAGATAATATTTTGTCTATTTTTAAAAACAAGCTATCTTGAAATGAAGAAAATAATGGTACGAATATTGACCATTAACTATTAAAGTATCTTGTAAATTCCAAAACATTACAATATGACTGCTCCGTTGCATTTCAAAGTCATACTTAAAGTAATTACCGATATTTGCCTCGTGTGGCATTTGCTCTTTCTATGGTCGCATTTTTCAGCTATATTTGAAACATTTCTCTGTTCCCTTTTCAGTATGGTCCGAGAAGAGATCAAAATTTTCAATTGCAGCAATTGAATGCCTATTGAAGTTGTAGAGTATTTAAATAATCTTAGGCCTCTCTAGACTCATAAAGTAGAGTACCTTATTTTAAAAAATATTTCAAAACTATATTCATGAGTGAATTCGTTTAGTTTTTATCCGCTTTCATTCACTATGCTTTCACTTTGAACTATCTGACATTCAGGAATAAAGATAGCTATAAAAGCTTTTTTCGAAAGTTTAAAATTAGGCGGCCCACCTCAATTTTCCGTATAAATAAAAAAAGTAACCTGGAGTTATAAATGTTGGAAATGTCTTTGTGTTGACATTAATCAATGATTACCTCCCAAATCCCTGAAACTTGCGATAAATAGCCTACTTCATATCACATCCGCGCTGGAAAATATGTCCTAATCGAGTGACTGTAGCCTGTGGTGAGTATATGAAATTCTTAGGCATCTACAATAAACGTGGCGTAACTTTGGAGAAGAGATGTGCAGCCTAAAAGATAATTATAGAAAGAGCAATTCAAATCTGGTACGCAAAAGCAGTTTACTACTTTTTTGCGTATCGTTGTACTTACATTCAATCCTCGTTTTGGAAAAGACAATTTTGGCAACATAAAAATATATACTCTGAAAATCAAAAAAATAAGGGTTATCTAATCAATTTTGAATTCTGACATCATACAAAAGTCAAACAGAGTGCAATGTGAGCATGTAGATTCTTTCATCCACTTTACACGTGAAAAGTCGTGAATTGCATTTACTGTTATTAAGGACGGTTTTTGAACTAAAACCCGTGTAGTTCAAATAATGAAATGTTCGAAACTCAGGCCAATGCATGATTTCTGAGAGGCATTTAGTGCCTGCTCTTTATACAAAATTAATAAAGAAGAGCATTTTTGGATTGAAATTGACCAAGGATCTCAATGTCCGGATACTTGGAAGAATAGAAACCCCTGTTATTTACGATATGCTCTAAATATGATTTGGTCTTCGAACGTTTGTAAAATATGTTGACATATATTCAGCAAGTATGTGCCATTGCAAACAGCGCAGTCCTCAGTAGATACTGAATGCATTAAACTTCTTTCATTTCACGTATGTGACAAATGTATGAAATATAAATTATTTTAACTTTTTTTCATTTTGTAAATAAATTTTCAACTTACCAGGAGTAGTCCGTATTTGACTTTTCTGATCAGCGTATAACTACCGCTTGGTTAGGATTCCTTTAGCCTCCATTTCCCAAACTTTTTGCCGGCATACCATCATGAACTTGACTTTACAATCAAAAGGCGACATTCTGATGGAAAGAGACGAGTTTCTGGGCGGATTCACGGAGCCATGCTCATGTGTCAGATAGTGTTGCTCTCAAGGTGGCTTAAGAGTGATCCCGCATGCTAAAGTACATGAATGGAAGTGTATGCGGTCCTTAATTGCTGTCTAGTACTGAGGCTCGGCACATATCATGAAGTTTATTTTTTGAAACAATCCTCGATCGAGCAAAGCACTAGGTTCGGCAGAAATAGATGAAAACCTTCCTGCTTTGGTCGTGGAAGGTTCTTGAACGACTTGCGGCCTGGGATACTATTAGACATCTACTTTATCAATTTTAACCATGTTTTACGAGTTTGTATCAACCGTCGTAGACTGCGTGGAAAACTTTGTTTTTGAGTGAGGCGATGACAGCACTGATTTGAAATTTTATAACCTACTCCGTTTAATTAGAGGTGGTACAGTCACCGATTTTAACGCGCTAGATTGAGCAACGAAGTGGGTTTCGGCGTTTGTTGTGGTAATACAGCGAGGGCGTATGCCTCATTCCCTTGCGGTTCTTTACTGACATGAATAATGAAGAAATCCATTTTGTTTGAACGCTGAATTCGCTTCGACTCTGGGAAGAGCGAATGCCTTTTAGATACACTCTTTGAAAGGCTCAACCTATGTCTAGACAACAGAAGGGGACCCGAATAAAGTCCTGCAATGAAGCCTCTGCGGAACGGGATAACAATGGGTTGCAAAGCTCCCAATATAAGCGATTCGCTTACAGAACACCACGAGGATGGCGGCTGTTTTTGTGAGCCCTGTATGGGGCTACAGAAAAATGCCTCAAGCAATTTAACATTTTAGATAATCAATTTCGGCGCAAACTATACCCACAGAATAAGTGTTCTTTGCCTTCGAATTTGGTGCAACTTTCAATTTTGAGTGAGGAATTATTTTTCAATTAGTCATTTTTTAATGAAATTTAAGATATTGTTACATTCCCGCGTCTCCCACTTTTCGTAGTGTTCCACAGTATTGCATCAGACGGTGTATCCCTTGGTATACAGTACTGTACAGTACATCCGGAAATACAGAATATGACAAGAAAATGTACGTAGATACTGTACTGTACATAGTACCATGAATGTTTGTAGTAAACCGATTTGCATTGATCAAGTTGAGTGTACAGTACTGTACTGTACTGTACAGTACAGTACAATATACTGTAGTATTGCTTATTGCGTATCACTAGATAAAAAATGATTCTATTTATGTACTGTACAGTACAGTACAGTACATTACTGTACAGTACAGTATTGTGTTTGTTCTGAAATTATTGCTGAATTTTACAAGCTCTGTAAATACGCCCATGGGGTGACTGATTAGAGCAAACGGAGACTATTCTGCCCTCTTACACTACCGTATTTGTATTTTGTTTGTAAATAGATCATTTGATTATTTAATAACCCAACTCATATGGTCTAAAACTGCAAAGTAGATGATTTGGATAGTTTGTCATGATGCATATGGAGCTCGAGGGGGAAATAGGGGTGCATTTATGTGGGAGCTCGGAAGGCTGACAACTAGGGGAGTTTGTGAGGAAGGCGTTGTTTAACAGAGGTGTTTCAATAATTCTACAGTACATTTTGAATTCCATTACTGTGAGAACCAATATCAACATTAGCATTAGCATCAGAAAGTTACTTCGTCATCAGCCCTTCATTACAGGACATCGCCAGGGTTACTCTGTGAGTTAATTTCAAACGACAAAGTAAACGCCTCCCCTTTTCTCCCTTTCCTTTTGGTCCGGTCCGTCTTAAATCTCTCGTTCATTTGTCAATACCTCTCGTGTCACTAATGGTCTTCTCTTTAGCAGCGCATCGCGGTGCCCCCGTTCAGTTTCAAGTCACAAGCGCATCCTTTCATAATTTCGTGAGCCCTGTAAACAGTGCACAGCACTCGGTAGCGGTATCAATGTCCAATTCTGCATGCCTGATGGCTGGTCTCCAGCCATTCTCCTAGGGTGATCTGCGCGCCCTGCTGATCTATCTTGTGTAAGCTTCCATCCGCGATGCTTAATCCCTTTAGGCAATGACCCTACTTTCCAAGTATTAAACTACCTATACTTACCCACCTGTGAACAGTAATTGTTTGATTTCTTGGAAATATAATCACGTGAGGTTCTTTGTCGACGATTCAAAACAAATGCAGATTCACCAGCAACGGTTGGTTTCTGTAGTAACCGTATTTTTGTCCATCATAAATTTGAACCCAGGAGACATAGCTTTACTTAGGTACTAAGTCTGAAACCAACGCTGGATGCAAAAAAAGATTCCAATCCCCTTCCAGCTGACACATATTTAACTGTTCCTGCTAGGTCGTTACAATGTTATCAGCTCCGTATAACAACCACAACCTATATGTCAGAATGACTGCGGCTAGGTACGCGCATTGCGAAATTCAGCATGATCAAGGGCAATGTTTCCAGCACTAGCTTAAGATACATTAGGCAATAAACTCAGTCACGTCCTAGCAACCTCCGTTTTGGCCGTGCGTGACAACATCTACCGCTCTTATAGCTCTAAAATTTTCAAAAAGGTTTTCCCAGGCTCTTGCAGTGATATGCTTTCGCTCCACCACTTACCTTACAGGATTCGGATGTGGAAGTCTGCACTGTGGAACATTTGTTTACTTAAAATTCGACTTATGCTAGGAGAAATTACACTGCGAGTGATTGCAAGAGAGGCGAAGACTCTTAGAATTTGTCGAACTACTCGGGGTTTCAAAATCAGCCCGTCTCGGGGTCGTGATCTCTGAGTTTGTAAACTTTTCTGTAAAAATAATAGTACCTTGTATTCGTTCATTCTACCTGGGCGGTTTTTCTGGTTATTGCCATTCTGTCAATGGGCAAGGTGTCTCATTGAGTATAGTCTCAAGATGATCCCTAGCGATGCTTACAAACTGCAAGTGTCATTTCGTCAAAGATTTCACGCCATAGGGGAACGAAAATCACGTTAACAAGTTAACGGCGTTGATTCTGACCTGGGCTTGTCGAGAGTGGAATAATACTACGGCCAAACTCTCCTGGGCGCACGGCAAAGCAAGATGATCTTTTGACTTACGATGTGCTTCGAAAGGCACTATTGATTTCCAGGCCGACTGTTTCATTCCTGGGATAAGACACAAGTTTATATAGTTCCTGCGGTTCTTAATGCTGGCCAGTGTACTCCTATTTCTGAGTACCGTATGATCAACTTTAAATTGTTCCTGCCGCTGAGAGCTTTCCATCCCTTGCTCGAGTCGCGAGCAATCTATCGGTGAAGGTCTCAGATGGACCCCGTTTTTTGTCAAGGAATAGTTTAAGCAGTAAAATAGCCGCACTGATTGTTTTTTGTTGTAGAGGTATATCTTTGAGAGCCTGCAGTAGCCCGCAATGGGCTCCTTACCTAGTCGAGCGTTGAAAGTTGCAACTCAGAGCAGAGCAATTAAGTAGAAGAAACTAGATTGGTCCGGTCTAGATTCGAGTCCGCATCTTTATTGCAAAATGGTCATTTTTTAACTTTTATCTTCTTTTCAAGCCTCGAAGCAACAGAAATGTCTCTCCAGACATCAGCAGCTCATACATTTTTTAGCTGTGTTACCTTTCAAATTTATTCAGAGACTTTAAAGAGTATAAACCGAACTGATGAGCTACTCAATTCTCTCCAATCCTACGCAACTTTCCCCATGTAGTCGCATAATACTTGCACAAAGCCCCAAAAATTACGTCCAAAATGCCTCAAGCTCATCGGCGGTGCTCTCGAAGTAATACTTTCACTCAGAACTCTTTATTATGGTTTGGAAGAAAGGGCTTACTAGGATATGAATTCCACATTGTTCTTGTGGTTAAGAGCTTCCCGAAGCGCAATCGTTTGCGGTGGTCTTCCCTTTGAATGCAAACTTCTCTGCAATATATTATGAAGACATGAACCGTCGCAACGCATATTCTAGATTCCATCCAATAACACATGCGTTTTGTAGCAGGTACACATACGTCAAAGTCACAAGTTCTACCCAGTCGTAACTGGTATTCTCTGCGTTAAGCAAGTCCCATGTCGCGCTGACATTGGAGCCCTCCCTTGAGATTCTGGTATGTGAGGAGAGAATATCTACTCTTACTTTTCTTGTGAGTACGACCGGTCGAAACGGCCGGTAAGACTGAGGCGTGCACTTGAACTTTCCCGCGTCTTTACTCTTGACGGGCATTGCAGGGCCAAATCAGGTCTCGCAAACTGTAGGGGTCTGTACGTGACGGATTCCCTTTCTCTTCCCAAATGTTGGTACCTCGAAGCAAACTTTATATAGCGAGTAATCGAAATCTTGCCTCGATAGTTGGATAGGCGAGGGCATGACAGTCGAGTACTATCCACCCCCCGAATAAAATGAGACCAGTCTAAGTTTTACAATAATTCGTCTACGGATGTGAAGAATGGTATTGCTCGCTAATCGAAAGTTCCTGCACTTTGAGGAAGGAACTAGTAGAACAAAGTGTAATAACAGAAGCAACCGGACCAAGACGTGGCGAGGTGACTCGTAAGATTAATTATCAGAGAAATCGCTCTGGGTAGAAGATGTCCGACAAGTTCGCATAGTTTGTAGTCACAAAAGGTCGAAGGTTCTGATGAGATCACGTCTTTTCGATGTGTACGTAGGCTCATCGGGATGAAGAAACTTTGTTGATAATGGTACCAACAGTCACGCAGTGGCTCCCAGATGGTAGGCTGATATCATTTGCGGGCCGAGGATGAAGCTCCGTAATTTCCCCATCCATTGCTGCCACGACGGCTGGAGCGACCTCTGGTGTGAACGAGCTCGTGTTTCTTGAGATGTGCACTTTGCTTGAAGGATTGTCCGCACCCTGGGTACTGACAATGAAAGTTGCGCACGTTCTCATGGACAAGTCTGACATGTCGGACTAGGCCGTCCCTAAAGCCGAAAACTTTGTCGCATTGGTCACACGCTAGATTTTCATACCGTAATTTGAAGTTGTTTGCCAGTTTGCATGTGTTAGTACCATTACTGCTTCAAACGCTAAGAAAGGACCGGTTGCAATCGTAGTGACCTTACCTGCATTCTTCTGTTTTTCATGAACACTCTTAAAGCTTTGGTCATTTCGCAAAATCAGCAGGTTAGTCAAACCTTTGGTAAAATGCAGTCTGCAGAGCCAAGAAACATTGCACTTCAGCGCCTCGACAGGAACTTACTGCTTGGTAGCGTTTGACCGTTCTCCAAACCTCTTATCGCACACTGGACATTTGTATGGCCTTAGTAGCAGATGGACTGAGCTCACATGCTTCATTTTTGTAAGATGTAGTGTGACAGGTAGGGGATTGAGATAACAGTCAGTGAAACAAGATATGCGCAACTCATTTTCAAAGTAGCATGACTAGAACGGTGAAAAGCGGTCTCAAACCTTTTGAAGATCGGAGTTGGTATAGAAACCGAACCCGCAAGTATCGCATATGAACTTTCTCTGACGCTTCTTTCGAACCCCGCGTTTGTCCGACCCACGGCTTTCATTACTTTGCTGAAGAGAATTTTGAGCAGACCCTTCGGACTGACCTGCTACGTGACTCCCTTGAGCAGGTTGCCAGTACCTATGGTCAATTTGTGGACGCATATATGGATTGCGGGTTCCCTTGTTCACAATGTCCCTTCCTTGAGAGCGTTCCTCAACTTGTCTCCGAAAGTGTTGTCCTTGGAACGATCGATGTGGAGATTGAGGAAGTCGGATGTCATCGTCATCATGGTTGAGGAGAAATGACAATCTGCCTTTCCTTGGCGGTTGTTCCGAATGTTTTGTCTGGTACCCTGAGTTCATTTAGAACTCAATCGGTGATAGAGAATGATTAATCAGTGACGGGGATCTGATAGGTTTTCTTACCCCTCTCAAAGGCATACAGAAGAAACGTGATGAGGACGAGGTATGGAAAACGATGACAAGTTTTATTTTTAGAGAATTGCGCGTTATTTGAAGTGAGATGCGGTGCTGGTTGAATGAAATTGAAAAGCCTGATTTTGCTGCATTTAAGAGATTTAGACTGAACAATTTGTTTCAATGCAAGTAAAATGATTTTTTATTACAAAAAAAATTGGTTGAGGTTTTCGTGAATCTTGCTGCAGACTGTCATTTCGAGCAGTTGTGAGCTTCAATTTTTACGCTGGATAGCGGTATACTGCGTATTGAGACTTATTTTGTTGAGACTTATTTTGCTTGTTTTCGTAGGTGCCATGGAATAGCGCCAGGTGGTCTGGATTTTTTGACCATGAAACATGGCGATATGATTTACTTGTGGCGGTGTTTGTTCATAACGAGTATTTTCAGTACCCGATCTCACGCAGACAACGCACTTGCAAAAAGAATATGACAGATATAAAATTGCAGTAACTTTAATCGAGTCCACAAGCGCTGCTTAATCAAAAGATATCTGGTTTCCAGAGGCTCATTGAATACTAGCTGTTGACTGCCAAGCTTAGAATTATTGATATTGCCTGGTTTAATGACTATCAGTCATTAGGATTACACGCACAGCACTTTTTTGACGTGTAATTATTTCCTAGACAGTGGAAGGAAATTCCATTTTGCCTTGAATGAAGGGCACGCCAAAATTAAAAGAGTTTATATGGTATGTGCTGCAAGCTATTCTGATCTGGGGAAAGTGTACGGAGAGAGTACTATCTGCAAGCGTTGAGGGTGCTGGAGTGGATCAAATCTCGGATTATCATGCCAGGTCGAAATACGTGTCATGGATGTGGATGGATCTATTTGAATTTATTGATTTAAAATTGGAAATGTATCGCGGCGAGTTCCATTTTCAAGAAATCTCGTCATACCATGACCTTTAGGTCAATATAGTAAAGTCAATATTGTATGAAAAATTATTGCATACCGATTATAGAATGTTTTTGCATATTACAGTAAAAGAATAGCAAATAATTGTAGCGATGCTCTAGTACAGTATGCCCCATATAACGGTCTACTTGAAAACTGCGTAGCATTGTTCAATAGTTCAGAATTTTTATTAAAATTGGAGAGAAAACGATGAAAACATACAGTGTACACAAGAATTTATTCAGACGTTTGGTTGATCCGCGATGCTGCCCTTAAACGCAAAAAAGAATTTTACAGCTCACTTCTCTCGCTGACAACCCACGACAAGCTATTTTAATACACCATATTGACAGAGTCTGTCCCCTCCTAGTGTTATAATAACATACAAAATTGAAAAGGCTGGTGCACTCGGCAACGGCTGGGTGCAGCCCCTTGCACAGGCTGCGCCAACTGATGCCAGAGAACTTATGAAAACGGGGGAACGTGAATTAAAAATCAGGAAAAGGTGCTCCATGGAAATAAAGGCATGTTATCACGCGTTCACGGTTGTCAAGTGTGGTAATTTTACATTGTTTCATACTATTAAGTAATACCTGCGCTTTTTGAAATGATTTAAGCTCGTCGGGTAAATGTGAGCATCCAAAAAAAAAACGATTTGGTCAGCCTATTTCTGATACATGAATTTCATGTTGAATGTGTTACGAGTTAGCAATACTGTATCATGAGCCGTTCCGTTCCTTTGTCTAGAGTAGAAACAGGAATATCTATAAAAATTCGAGTTTTGACGCGATATCACTCTGCATCGAATACTTTACACAAGTGGTATTCTGATCGCAACGAGCTGAACACTCATCTTTACGGCACAGCCGAGACACATTTTATTGCAAACTCGTTTTGTCGCGAATGAATCGTTTATTTTCGATAGTGAGTACTGGTTGGAATCATGAAATCATTTATCTGATCGATATATGCTATAGTCAGGCTTGGTGATACAAGATTCGTTCTCGTGCGTACGTGGCTTGCTTGTCACACAGCTCTGCCGTGCAGAGGGTGTGTAGTGTGTGGCGTATAAAGTTGGAGTTTATTCCCACGGCGCCTACTAAATTACTCACATGCTCTGGCAGGCTAGTGGAGAGCGGATTCTGCATGATGGATCCCAAATGTCATGTCAACTTTAACGGTAAATTTGATTTTCTGACGGCAGATTCACTGCCGAGACGAGAGCAGATTGAAGAATAAATTCACGGGTTTCCGGTTTCAACGGTCACTGTGACACTGCCTGCTGAAGCACTGGGAAATGCGTTAGAGATGAACAAAAGTGAGGGAAGGCCAAGCACAACTGGACGACTTATACAGTGCAGTACAATACTGTAAATACTGCAGGATATCCACTGTACAATAAAGGTGAGTACAGTATTTACTTTTGTACAGCATCAATGAGTGAAGAATTTGACAGTATTTTGTACTGTGCTGTATGCCTCCCAACATACACTGTAATGTTCCAGAGATAATGGCATGGTACTGTAAGTCTTTCTGTTATTCTGCACATTCAAGTTATTACAGTTATTACAGTATGCAATTACAGTACAGTTTGCTCTGGAATCCCAAGTGGGATCAATAAACATGGAAGAGGTGGCAAAATATGTGGACCTACGGTTACTGTCGTGGGCCAAAGCAATGCAATGTACAGTACAGTACTGTACCGTACCGCATTGTCAAGTTGCTTACAAACTGGGTACTGTACAGTACTGTACTGTAGCAAAACGGAGCCAATTTATTTTGCACCTCGTACAGTAAAGGCGACAGCAGCGGTGCATACAAGACTGTACAATACCAAAAAATGTACAGTACAGTACTCTTATGTCGCTCATCTATTGAACTAAAGAAGGTACAGTACAATACAATACAGTGTACAGTACTGTACTGTGAACAGCTACCGTTTTCAACCATTCACGTTCATCAGGCCTCTTCGACCGTTCCCACACAAAAAAAAAATAGCAAAACCCTTTCGCTGCCCTAACAGCTCTCATCAGCCCCAAGCCCTAATAGCTACCTCCCTCTGTTTCTTCCTCATGGAGTCTCCTCCCCCGCTTCATCGACCTCCATCCAAACGCCATCGTCAAGTCATTACCTATCTCCAAGCTGCTGCTATTTCAGCTTCCAACGTTTTACCTCCTCCCACAAACTCCGATGCAGATTCCGAAGACCCCGACGCCCGAAATGACTTTCGTTCACCCTCTATTCCCAACGACTCCCCTCGTATCTTTGAGGAACTCGTCACTGCCATGCGTCGAGTCTCTGAAGCTGCCGGTATACCCCCCGATGCGGGACCTCCACCCCCGGCCGCTACCTATAATGAACGTACATTACATTGGCTCGTCGATGCCCTCGACCTCTTGGAAAACCATCTCGTCACTACTCCACCCGCACGAAACAACGATTCAACCATCCACTTACCGCGACGGAGGTCTCGTCCTGGTCCCGCCATTCTCTCCCGTGATGACGATGACACCACTGTTGACGGCTTAGACGGTGTCGAAGATTGTAAAGTCGATTCCGAGGATGACATTGTCGACGCGGAATTGGAAGTCAAATGGGCCCACAGAAATTCCAGCACCAAGCGACTACGCTCGGTGCCCAAGGGCCGCTCTGCTACCGCTATGGTCAATCTTCCACAGCTCCCTAGTTTGCCTCTGGAAGATGACGGCCATACCCACTCAGCCCGCAGCTCCCAAGCATGTATGGATGGTCGACCGCCATCAGGAATACAGATTGGCTCCGCTGCAAATTCTTTCATTACCCAAATGAGTCTATGGAAGAGCTTGGGGAATGGCGATTCCAACAAGCTCCACGCCGATTACTCAAAGATTTTTCGACGAAAAGATGAGACCCCGCTTGCCCTTGGAGAAAGTGCAATTGCCATAGCGGGTGGTGATCTATACAACTCCAACCCCTTATCGGAGAGATGGCATGTAGGCGCAAAGATCGGGGAGGGCGGCTACTCGGTTGTCCATATCGCCCAAAACAGATCTATGGAGCCTGGCCATCAGCGATCCGTGGATAATGATTTGCCAGAGTTAGCAGCAATCAAGATCATTTCAAAGAAGCACCCGGAGCTTTACAACGAGAAAATGGTCAGCAGGGAAGTGTTCAGTTTCCGTCTCCTCAAAATGGCAGGCGGCCACGACAACATTGTAGAGATGTATGAGGTTTGTGAAGACTCAGAAAACGTCTATCTTGTCATGGAGCTCTTATCCGGCGGCGAGCTTTTTGCGAGTATTGCAGAGCGCGGTCATTACACTGAGCGAGATGCGGCGAATCTTGTTGTTTCCATGCTAGCCAGTCTAGCCTGCTGTCATCGCTTGAATCTTACCCATCGGGACGTCAAACCGGAGAACTTTGTTTTCCTAGAACCGGATGGCGACGACGCAGATGTCAAGCTCACCGATTTCGGGATCGCGTACTACTCTGAAGATCCTTCGGCTTTGTGTAAAACGCTGTGTGGTACTCCCTTGTACGTTGCCCCAGAGGTTCTATTGCGACAACCCTATGGGCCGGAAGCGGACCTTTGGTCACTTGGCGTGATTATTTACATTATGCTTGTGGGGTACCCGCCGTTTGATGACAATGACATTGTGCAGCTGGTAAAGAAGATTAAATATCACCCTGTCAAGTTCGATGGGTCGGAATGGGTTCTCATATCGGAAGAGGGAAAGCAGTTTCTGACAAACCTTTTGGATAAAGATTCATCCAACCGAATGACTGCACAGCAAGCTTTGGAGCATGACTGGCTAAAGAATAACTGCCAGGCAGCAACAAAGAATGCTCTCGAAGTTGCTCAGACTAACATCAAATCCTTTGTGAACAGGAAGAGATGGCGTGCGGCCATTCAAGGGGTCAAGGCTATGAATCGTATTCACAAAATGGTGGAAATGTCTCGAGATGAAAATGAGACTGATGAGCTGGATGGGGCCTCTGTTGAGCAAATTGAGGTTGCGTCCATCTCAAGACCAGTGCATTCAGGTGAACGAGATGCAAGTCGATTATGTCGGAACTTTTCGTCGTCCAGTAGCGACGACGACATTAACGACAATGGCGATAGGAGACTTGCGCCACTGGCTGCGGCGTCGTTGGCAGCAAAGGGACATCCACGAGGGTCACCCATACCTCTACGGTATACGTCTCTAGAACGGAAAAGAAGCTCGAGTGTCATTGTACGCGGGTCTGCCCGACACCCTCAGACCCCTCCAAATGACAATGGGGCTTCTATGGTATTATTGCCAATCGATCCGGCGTTTGAGAGCAGCGGAGAGTTGAACAAGTATTCGACTCGAGTAGATCGTCCCAACACGTCACGAAAGACTCCGCACTCTCCATTGGCATCCCGAATGGAATCTTTGCCTCATTACGGGCCTTCCCGTGTGGCAAAGTCAGTGTCTTCTGAAGGGGGGAGCGGCAAGGCACTAAGGTCTCTTTCACGTATTGAGGGCGGGGTTGTGCGGAAGATGTCAAGTCACGCCAGGAAGCTGGTCGGAAGAGGTCGTAGGGCGGTGGTTGGAAGTGCAACCGCAGAAAGACCCCCAGTGATGTTGGAAATGGGTGAGCAGCGTAATCGGAAAAGGTTTCCGTGGCTTTCCGTCGGGCGATGAAATTGAAGAGGTCATGCGCCCCGTTTGTGGGAAGGAAGAACTAGATCTAACTACGCAAGTTGAAAGCAGGCCTGGCAGAGCAGGGATTCGAGATGTGGCGAATATTGGCCTGAAGTTGCGTTGAGGTAGTTTCAGTGAACCCTAGTGAGGTGTCAAGAATCTCATCCGTTTCTCGAATGCCTCAGGAGATGCCACAATTGCTTGGTATGTCCACTGCTGTTTATTGTTTGATGGTGGTATGAGACCGGAAAAATGGTTGCCTGTTTTATATAAACGGGAAGAGGAGGTATTCTGCATAAAACAGCTTCCATATGAAGCGATAGAAAGCCTTGATGGAGTCCTGGCTTTCAGCGACGATGGTTGTTTGATAGCGCCAGAGCCATGCACCCAGGAACAAATGTCCTAGGCCCAACACAAGACTTCGAAATGCGCCTGTCGGAGCCAAGAGCGCTGTTAGCACAGCACCGACGTAATTAGCACCAAGTAAAGCGACGACAATGCGCACCATGCGTTTCGGACCGACTTTAGTAGCAAACGTAGGTACACCCTCGGCGCGGTCGCCACGAATATCGGGCAGGTCCTTTGACAAGGCGATGACGCAGGCAAAGACGGTCATAAACACGGCAAGAAAAGTAATGGGCGGAGACCATGCAAACGGGACCCCCAGGGCGGCCTTTGTAGCATGGTACACACCAAAATTCATGAGAAAGCCACGGACACAAGAGATGGTAATGGCGGCCATGGCCGGGTATCGCTTGAGACGAAACGGGGGGACTGAATAAAGGGCACCAAAGGACATGCCAAAGGCGTAGAGTGCGAAAATAAGACGAGAGAAACAAAGGCGAACGATAGCCAGACCGGACAGGGCACTGGAGACGACGATGGCCCATGCGAGACGGGGTGACATTTCGCCCGCGGCGAGGGGCAAGAAGGGCTTGTTGATTTTGTCGACGCGGACGTCATAAATCTGATTGATACCGACGATAAAAGCGTTGCCAAGCAAAAGGGCCAAGAGGCCGAGACACGCGGTAGGCAAAAGTGCCCAGTCGATAAAGGCGTTGGATTCAAGGAGTGCGCGTGCGCAACCGGCGACGGAACCGAGGATGGTGCCGCGAATGGTGTGTGGGCGTGTAAACTTGATGAATGCTTGAGTGACGAGGTGTGGGAGGGGGAGGGGTCTGTATCTGCGCCGGCTATCATGCGTGGGGGGGAGGTTTGGGGTGGGATGGAAGAGGGGAGAGGGGAGGGAGACGAGGTGTGATTGGGAGATTGTGTGCGTGGGTGGAGATGTGTGAGAGGGGGTTGTAGGTGCGGGCACGACGGGGAGGGGAGGTAGGGAGGGACAAAGGCTGGAGTCATGGTGAGGGAGGGATGACCCGGGGCGGTTGTGGCGTGAGTAGGGAGGGGGGGGGGAGGAAGGGAAGGGCCGGGTTGAGCGGAGGAAGATGGGAGGAAAGTTGGGTAGGGAGATTACGGGTAGGTTTGTTTGTTGCCAAAATTTCCTGAATGGTTGAAATAGGAAAAAGGTACCTCTGTGGCGCCTGAATCGGCGTTTCGAAGCATGTGGATGGCTGGGATCAATCCAATGTCTCGCGTCAAAGTCTGGGATTTCAGGTGTTGTGTTGGATGTTTCCACTTGGCATCATATAATTTGCAATAGAGTGACGTTTCATACCTTAGGAGGCACCGCCAATCCGCCTCCTCAATTCTTGCACATGACCTCTTTGGGCCTAGGCCCCCCAACTCTTTGTTACGGCTCAACTCGACTCTGTCGTTACCCACCTAGTCTGTAGCGTCTATGCTCCCCGTTCACCTTTACTCTGACATGTCGACAAGTCTTGCCTTCGCCTCTGCCACTCCTCTACCCCTCCCCCATTCCCATGTCCCCAATCTCAAACTTCAACATCCCACCTCTTCTCCCCTACGTTGCGCTGCATCTACACCAAATCTCCCCGAAATTGCAAACCGCCTCCGCGCAGAGCTACCCACTCTATTCTCCACTCCAAACCCAGATTATACTCTTTATTCTCCCAAAGTCACCTTTGAGGATCCCCTCAACAAATTCCGCGGCACTTCCAGATACAAGGCAAACATTAACTTTCTAAAAAATTCTCCTGTCTTCTCACACACTTCCCTCTCCCTCTACGACACCCGTATCATCTCCTCCGATACCGTACGAACCCGATGGGCCTTATCCATGACCGCCATGCTTCCATGGAGGCCTATTGTCACTTTCACAGGGCAGAGCGATTATGTCGTTGACAATTCGGGCTTGGTCATACGCCATATCGATTACTGGGATTCCTTGCGCGACAGCGCATTCTTTGCTTGGCAGGGCGTGCGCGATCTGCTTTTGCAATGTGCACCCGGGAGGGTCGGCGTCAATTCATGTGGAGGCTTTGATCTGCTGCGACGCACAGATACAATTGAGGTCAGGCGTTTCAAAGCGCAGGGAGTTACCCTCAAGAAAATGTCTGCAGCAAATATCTGGACCCCGCTTGTGGCCCCCAATGATTCCGATGCGGAGATATGTCTTATCACATTGGCCGCAACAACCACGCTTGACGACGCCATGACCGCCAGCGCTGCGGAGAAGCTTGTTCGGGAAAACCTAAAGGGCGCCACGTTTGCCATACCAGCAGATCGCTCGTTTTTGGTCCAAATCCCGACTGGAGGTGGACGTTTTGGTCGTGAAATGTGGGTGCAACTCTCGCATGCAAACGCCCTTGTTGACGGGTATTGATCTCATTTCTGGGACTCGTCACTGCACTCATCCCTAGAATACTTTCCGTCCATATTCACTAGCCTCGTCAATTTATTGCAGTACTTCGTACTTTCGAATAGTGCTGACTTTTTCCATGCCATCCCATTCAGGCTAAGATCCTCACGCGTTTTGGATATATGCTGTATGCAGTGCTTGACGTAACAAAACAACAGCTTGCGCCAGATCATCCTATCGATCAAAGACGCAACCTTATCTATGACACTAGCAACCTTTGCAGCGAAACAAGGAATGCCCTCACATGCAGTCGCGCCCTCGGTGCTATGCAAATAACTCTCGCACGTGGGGTATGCCTTAAAGTGAGCTGCCCTCATCGCTCGAGATCTGCAGCACAAGTCTACGGCCCCATTTCTCTCAGCTCTGTGAGGTCAGTTGTGCCAGTTGGTCTTCAAGCTCGTTTGAAGTGGCTTCTTTACAACCTCTTATGTTCTGATTGTGAATTCGGCCAGTTAGGCTGTCCTTTCTCTATCCACCCATGTAGTTGTACAAAAATCGCGGTAGTCCCAGATCCCTCTACCTCTCCTCCTTTGGTAATCCTGATG